>APFE030994230.1:285906-307727 GCA_000404065.3 Pinus taeda
AAAGTACTCTTAGATCAGCTTCATCCAACTCTACACACACACACACACCCTCAGATTGGGAAACTGGTCCCATTATCCTGAGTCGGACCCACTATACCAAACGGATAAGGAGCTGCCAACCAAGGTCCGGACCGAGTGGGTATCCCCCTTGTTTTCGACCCGATTTTCGGGGCTTCAACAGGTTCCAAAGCGTTTTTATGTTCATTGAGATTTATTTTAGTATTGATCTTGTTTAGAAATTTTTCTTTCAAGGTTCACCATGTGATTTAGATGTAGAATTCCTAAATATGCAATCTAAAATGATAAACAATCGTTTATTTTCTTTTAGCAATGAAAATCCTAGCTACTAAGGAAAGAAGATAACGATTCTTTCAACAGAGAGCAAAGAGCACACACTAAATGCACTTTTCCTAAATCATTTTTCACAAATAGTCTAAATCCAGATGCACATGCATATATATTTTTTTTTTGTTTCCTTAATGTGAGAATGCCAAAAAGGAAAACTAAGTATAGATCTGAAATATTTTCTTCAAAGCGACATTTCGATAATTTCTTTTGAAAATGAAAGGAAGACTAAAATGACACTTTTCGATTTCGAATAGAAAACTACTTTTGATGCTTCAAATATTAAAAATTCAAAATCAAATACAATGGAAAAAGTACAATCAACTATCTAGAGGAGGAAGACTTTAGGACACTCTTCTTTTTGACCCAAAATGTTAGTTACGACACTTTTGCATCAAAAACGACAGTTCGATTAAGCTACTTTTGACAAAGAAGGACTGTAAATGATGGAAAAATACATTAAAAAAATTACAAATCCTAATCAAGGAAGGCTAAACAATGTAAAGGAAGGAGGCTTCAGCAATGATATATTGATCATAAGCAACAAAACATCTGAATAGAGCTGAAAACAAGGAGGAAAAACCCAAATTTCAAAGAGAGAAATAGGATTACTCAGTCATTGCACTTGTCCTTAACAAAAATAGGGATGCATCTCACTTTTCACACATGGGAGGTGCGATGCATACTGGTTTTTAGTGCAGACAGTGCGATGGGCCAGGGAGAAAAACTAAGTTGGGTTTTTGCTCAAACTTTGGAGCTAAGTTGAGTGATTAAGTTGAGCTATGATGAATAGTAAAAAGAAAGTACAAGGGTATGATCTTAAGAGGTTATTGAGCTACCACAAGGGTGTTTAGGATGCTTGTAAGTTAGATTTCCAATTCATAAACCAACCCGGAGATTGACTGAAGCAAAATTCATCTACTTTGCAATTGCATAGCAAGAGAAGTTTGAAGGATATCTGGCTAACATCAGGCTCCATCTGTAGTTTATAAATCAAACAACAATAACAAACTAACTAACTAATTTCTCCCCAATGGAGTCGCCATTTTGTTTCCGGGAAAACTAGTGTCTTTTCGATCTAGTAGTCCCACTAAGATTGGTAGCTATCATAGAAACAAACAATCAAAGAAATTTGCAATTCCCTTTATGTATGATAGATAAGAGAGAAGCAAAGGAGACCAACCTAGATCTTTCGCTTGACTCCTTGCTTGGATCCTCTCTCGCTTGATAGAGCTTGCAACTCTTCTCCTACTTGTTCTGCTTTAGAGAATACCTATAGAGACAAAATAACAAAACACCATCAAAGCATCTCGATATATAATATCATAAAAAATGCAGAATAAGAAATACATTGAACATACAATTGCATTCGCAAATAACAAGATTCATAAATACACGATTGTATGGAGGAAAACTCAAAGAACTTTATTAATAGTAGAAATAGACGAGAGGATTACAACCCAGTTGTCTGATCCAGCATCATCCTCCCAGCATCAAAGCCCTCTTCACCCCATGAAAAGCAAGACCACCCAACAATATAATGTTCCTTCTCAAAGAGAAACCAATAGCACTTCCTTACAAATTACAAAATTCCATCCTCTAGATCTCTCAGATGAGGGATCCATTTATAGATGTCTTTCAATGGTGTGAGTCAGCTCTGGGTTTTTGATTAGTGTCATTCCACTGATAGTTCTTGGTTCCGCGTGGAGATTTCATTGATCTCTTACTCATCCCTGGGCGAATTCAGAGAGGCAAGTGTCATAGGAGAAGTTTCTAAAAGATTCCATGAGCATCCACTTAGCAAATTGTCTCAGCCATTTGTCCATTCTTGCTCATTGCACCCTAGAGATGGCCTCTTCAGTATGCATCACACCTAGCTAGTGTAGCAGGCTGTATGCATCGCACCTTGACCATGGAGCAATCAGTATAGTATAGTTTTGGCTAGTTCTGAGTGGTTTTTCAGGTGGAACTTCTGGGAAATGATGTAATCAGTTGACCATGATCCTTTAGGGTGTTAAAGATCCCTTGGCTTATCGACATATGTGATTGGGGTGGAAGTTCCCAAATATTTCTATAGCACATAGTACCACATAAACGATAGGTACGTGACACCACATGTACATAACACCACACAAAGACAGGTAGGCCACACCACATGTACACAATGCCACATGCACGACATGTACACAGCAGCACCTGCACACATTGCCACTTGTACAACATGTACACAGCACCGTATGCACACAACACTATATGAAATATTCACACAAGACTATCTATACCATCCTATACATAACATTGCATAAGCAACATGTACACACAATAGATATACACAACACCACATGTGCACACATCATAGATGCAACATGTACAACATATATAACATATGCACAATAGTAGTAGCACAAATCCAAAGCCTCACTATCCTTACCAAGAAACCTTGCTTCCAGTTTCTTATCCATGCTTACCCTAACATGCCTTAGACCACACTTCTTTCACTTTACTAATGTGTCCCTCGATATAACATGTCCGTAACATAAGAATAGGAATAATACAAGAATACAATATAAATCCATATTCACATGATACTCACCTCATATATTTGTCATGACTACTCTTCCCACTTGATTCCTCATATCTAGGAACTTCTTCATTTCATTCACATGCATAAGCAATAATTCTGCTACAAGAATGATTCTTTATGATATGTTAGGCAATGACCTAGATACATTCATACATACATACATATACGTAAACATTAGCATAAAGAATCATGATCCTGTGAAAAAATGATATGCAAACATACACATAAATGTTACCATTAATAATCATGATCCATGACGACCCTCTCAAACATGACATACATATACACCTACATGTATACATATATAAACATCAACATAATCATGATCATAACGCAATTACCACATATCAAGGTCAAGGTATTAGAGAAATTGCTTTATTCATGAAACACATGCACAACACTAAGAATAGTCATTTCCAACATAGAGAAAGCATCTAACGCCTTAGTTCCATTTACTTTACCCATTTAGTTACCTTTTTCATTACTTTACTTCCACTATCCACTTACCACAATGGCTCCAACCAGTCCAACTGAAAGTTATAGTCTTACCTTTCCTTGTGCTTAGTCATGCTCCTAGCTTCATCTATGTCTTACATTACTTGTTGGGTACCACACAGCTCTGCCCAAGCCTCATTAACATTCCTCTTTCCCAAACAATTCCCAAGACTCAAAATAATAAAATGAAAGAATGGAAACAATAACAAGAAGACCATGAAGACCAAAAGCAATACGACACCACAAAAACGTGGCGTAGCTATGCACCAGGCACATGCAAAATAAAAAATCAAGTGAAACAATTGAAAAATGCCAAAAGCACAAGACTAAAAATAGACACCATGACCCAATCCCCATGGTGCCCAAGGAAAGCTCAACCTAAGCCTTCTTCCATATTCATGGTAATCTCTCTTGACATGCAACTCCATGCATCATACTGCCATAAACACATAATGTTAGTGCATAAATAAACATAAAAATACACTTGGTACCTTACCTTGTTTTGCCAAGTATGTTTCCTTACAACTAAACACATCCAAGCCATCTCTCATGGAACTCCACTTCCTTGATAGATCCACCTATAACTAGAGACTAGCTAACATATCTGTCAAATACATGTTCATGAATATAACATGTATACACATAATGTGTGAGAAGATTAAGGTTAAGAAGACTCATTGTAGATAAAGCACTCATTTGTTTGGAATTAGGGTTTCCAAAAATAACCAAAGGAATTCTTTCCCAATTCTTTTCTTTGACCTTTTCCTTGCTGCAATCGATTGTTACCATGCACTTTCACATCACCCAACTATTAGTGATATAAACACATCAACTATTACCTTGTCAGGTTAATACCAGCATGCTTCCTACAACTACTCACACATGTCAACCATATTTTCCAAATATCAAGACAATCATATTTATCAATTTGAAATCAACATTTAACAGGGCTAGCAATCATGTCATAATCCATAATCAACTCATAGTCATTAGACATAACTAGACAATTGTCACCTACTACACTCAAGTAAATATCAACTATCTCAACCCATATGTATAAGTAAACCCATCTTAAAACAAGATCATTTGAACACATACTCATATTATGCAATTCATCAAAAATTCAACCAACTTGCAACCATACCATGTTAAATAAGTCAAGTAGACAACATAATCAAACAATGAAGTACCAATTATGTGACATAACAAAACTCATACCTTAATGTATCTTAGGGGAGGCAATCTCGTCCGCACAATCAATTTAGGTTAGCACAATACAACTTCACAACATATCAACTCAAACATAAATCATGATATCCATAACAATAACTAACTAACATGTTCACAACAAAAGATCATAAGCATTTCTCGTTCATGCATAACAATCGCATATATATGATTAGTCCATATTAGTATGACACCATATCACAAATATGTCGCATCATACCTCAATATCACAGCCATAACCATCTATGAAGTTCAAACCAAGTTAACACAATACATATAACATCCGGATCTTCAATGCAATGAATATACCCATCATAAATATCACCAATCCAAATTACAACACCAAGATCTCAATGGAATAACCCTAATCATCAATTTAATATCATATAACAACAATAAGTTATATATCATGCTCATCAACAACATATAATCTAATCATCAAGTTATCTAACATAAAACAACAACATCATCAATTCATACAACCCCTAGTTACTATCATTCTTGACTATTTCAGAAATGTGCTTATGACTATACTAATCAACTATCATCTATCATGTATATAACCATAACATCAAAAGACATGTACATAAACCTAATGTATATAAACCTAATGCATACAACAATCCTTAACTTACATACCACATGCCAAACATACAATACATGTATGATGATCTTCTCTTACCCCAAAGTTTAATGTGGCAACCTCATTATGTTGACCTGCATCTCCTGCTATATCTCAGCCAACACAATAGCATCATAAAAACCAATAGCACCATGATGACCTAAATTGCATACCATGACATCACAAGGCATGTTTTACATAAATTTCATGCATAACTATAACCAAGACCATACATGAATGACAACTGCATATAGACATGTTAGAAAATTATATATTACAGAGCAATGGAACACATAAAATATTGCAGAAATATAAACACAGAAAATGGATAAAACAAGAGAGACATAGATATACATGGTTCACCCAGTTTGGGCTACGTCCACTCTAAACAGCGAGTCCTTCCTTTCTATTATCCAACAAAATCAAGAGACACTACCTACAGCAGATCCGTTGTAATATCCTCTGTTTTCTCTCAAAGTTTCACCTCTCTGCTTCTCGCTCGGAATACATGTCTATTACACAGCCTCAAATACAATGCCCTCATATGAAGAGAGGGTTTGCCTTCTAGGGAAGAAAAACCCTAAACTAAACATAAGTTCTACTTTCAGATCATCCACCTAATGAACGACCTATATTGGCTAGAGATTACTATACTTTTACAAGGAAATTTTACATCTATTTTTAGCTTCGGGGGCGCTGCCCCTGAACCCTCGCCGGGGGACTGTTATCCCTAGACCCCCCAGCTGGGGGGGATCGACCCCCACAGGGGGGACAAGTCCCCCCCACATGGAGGGCTGTACAAACTTCTTGGGGTATACATTTGGCTGAAACAAAGACCTCTGAACAATCATGCTCCACATCCAACAATCTCCCACTTGGAGAATGATTGTAGCAACTCCATCGCTGCTTCATTTGCTGGACAATGACTCCTCTTTGGACCTGGTTGTTTCTCATCTTCATCTTCATCCTTGAAGACTAATTGAAACTAAGCATATTCTCAATTTCTCCCTAGTTACAACTTTTGTTAGCATATCTATAGGATTCTGTCTAGTGTGTATCTTTTCCAGCTTCAACTCTCCATCTTCCAACACTGATCGTATGAAATGGTACTTGAGCTGTATGTGTTTAGTCCTGGAATGAAATGTTGAGTTCTTTGCAAGATGAATGGCACTTTGGCTATCACTATATAACATGCCCATATCATGCTCCTTACCCAATTCACCCATAAAAATTTGTAACCAAATCATTTCTTTACTAGCCTCTGTAGCAACAACATACTCTGCTTCTGTTGTTGAAAGTGCAACAAAACTTTGGATTTTTGAAACCCAACTGACAGTTGTTCCACCTACAATAAATACATATCCTGTAGTGCTCCTTTTGTTATCTCTGTCACCTGCCATATCTGAATCAACATATCCCTGTAGAGAAATGTTTGAACCACCAAAGCATAATGCTTGATTTGTGGTACCTTTCAAATATCTTAGAATCCATTTCATTGCCATCCAAAGTTCCTTTCCTGGATTATTCATGTACCTACTTACAACTCCCACTGCATGTGCAATATCAGGTCTTGTGCAGACCATTGCATACATTAAGCTTCCAACTGTTGATGCATATGGAACTTTAGACATATAATCCATGTCTTCTTGGGTCTTTGGGCACATGTCCTTACTAAGTTTGAAATGGCTAGAAAACGCTGTACAAAATGGTTTTGCATTGTGCATATTAAATCTTTTCAACATCTTTTGTATGTACTCATTCTGAGACAATGTTAATTTACGATTTTTCCTAACTCTAGTTATTCTCATACCAAGGATTTGTTTTGCAGCTCCCAAATCATTCATTGAAATGAATTTGCCAATTTCCTTTTGAGCACATTTATTTCCTGCATGTTAGACCCTGCAACAAGCATGTCATCTACATACAATAACAATATAATATAGCTACCATCATTTTGCTTTTTCATATAAACACAATGATTAGAGTGACATCTAGTATAACCTTGTTCAGACATAAACTTGTCAAATTTTAGATACCACTGTCTTGGAGCCTGTTTTAAGCCATACAAGTTCTTCTTCAACCTACACACTAGTTTCTCCTTCCCTTTCACTTCATATCCTTGTGGTTTCTACATATATATCTCTTCCTCCAAATCCCCATGGAGAAAGGTTGTCTCTACATCTAACTACTCAAGATGCAAATCTTCAACTGCTACTAGACTTAAAATAGTTCTGATTGAAGTCATTTTAACATCAGGAGAAAATATTTCATCAGGATCAATACCTTTCTTCTGTGAAAACCCCTTCACCACAAGTCTAGCTTTGTACCTCTATTTTCCTCCATCTTCTTCCTTCAGCCTATAAAACCATTTATTCTTCAATGTAGTTTTTCCTGCAGGCAACTTGACTAAGTCCCAAGTCTAGTTATGCATTAAGGAGTCCATCTCTTCTTCCATGGCCACCTCCCACTTCTTCCTGCTTTCAACCTGCATTTCTTCTTCATAACATTCGGGTTCACCATAATCAGTCAAAAATAAATAATATAATGAAGGAGAGGATCATTTAGGGGGTCTACTTATCCTGGTAGATCTTCTAACACCACTTTTAGGTGTTTGGGGTCCCTGTTGCTATTTTGGTGGTTGTTTTTGTGGTTGTTGATTATTATTATTTTCAGGCACCTTTACTTTTTCAGTGATTTCATCAAGAACTACATATTCCTTGTTTTCTTTTTCCTATTTCTTTTCCTGCAATTGATTCTTATACAAGACCTTTTCATTGAATATTACATCTCTTCTCCTAATGATTTTGTGATTTTTTCATAATCATATAAGCGATAACCAAAATCATTAACACCATATCCAATAAAGGTACATTTCTTTGACTTTGCCTCAAGCTTTGTTCTATTTTCTTTATCAATATGGACAAAGGCCTCACAACCAAAGGCTTTAAAAAAGAGTAGTTTACCTTTTTACCTGTCCATGCTTCCTCTGGAACACCACCATCCAAGGAACTTGAAGGCCCTATGTTTATTAGATAAATAGTAATATCTACAGCATCTGCCCAAAATTGTAAAGGCAATCCTACATCCAATCTCATGCACCTTGCACACTCCATGATTGTTTTGTTCATCCTTTCTGACACACCATTTCCTTGTGGTGTTCTTGGAACTATCTTCTCTCTGTGAATTCCATGCTCTGAACAATACCTATCAAACTCTTTGCTACAATATTCAACTCCATTTTCTGATCTAAGACACTTCAATTTCTTTCTTGTCTCAATCTCAACCAAAGCTATACATTTCTTGAAAGTATCAAATACATCAGATTTATTCTTAATACAATAAATCCAAGTTTTCCTAGTTGCATCATCAATAAAAGTAACATAATAATGAGAGCCACCGAGAGATGATACCTGCGCAGGTCCCCATACATCTGTATGCACAAGCTCTAATTTTTTGCTTTTATTTTCTTTACCAACTCTAAGAAATCTGACTCTCTTCTATTTTCCATAAATTCAATTCTCGCAGAAGTCCAAATCAACATTCTTCAAACCTGGCAACAAATTTCTTGAGTGAAGAATCTTCATCCCCTTTTCACTCATGTGTCCGAGCCTATGATGCCATAATGCTACATTTGCTCCTTTGGAATTTAAAGCATTAACAGAGTTATAAATACCATTGCATAAATACAATGTACCAACCTTTTCGCCTTTTGCTATTACCAGGGCTCCTTTGGTGACCTTCCAAGCTTTATCTGTGAAAGTTGTCACACAACATTCACCACCTAACTACCCTATTGAAATCAGATTTTTCTTTAGATCTGGAACATGACTTACCTCCTTTAGTAGCCATTGGTTTCCATTCTGCTATTTTACAAGAACCTTACCCATTCCAATAATTTTACAAGGTTTATCATCACCCAAATGAACTTGTCCAAAATATCCTTGAACATAGTCAAGAAAGTATTTCTTATCAGGTGTGGCATGGAATGAGGCCCCTAAATCTACCACCCAAGAATTAGTAATATTTTCGAAAGAAAGAATCAAGGCATCTTGCAACACCTCACCTGTCACATTTGCTTCATGATTGTTTTTTTTTTGTGCATCTCCTTCTTTTCCCTTCTGAGATCTACAGTATTTCTTTAGGTGTCCTTTCTTTCTGCATTTCCAGCACACTATCCCTGATCTAGACTTGGATTTGCCTTTCCTTGATTTACTGCGATATCCTGAGCATTTTCCCCTTTCCATTTTTCTTCCCCTAGACTTTGCACTCAAATCATTACCCGATATCTCATCGGAGCTTTTCCATCACATTTCGTCACTAAGGATAGCACCAACAACATCATCAAACTTTAAAGTAATAGATCTAGAAATACAGTTACTAATGGCCATTACTAAATGATGCCAACTTTCTGGTAATGAGCACAAGAATAACAAAGCTCTAACTTCATCATCAAAGTTTACCCCTACAGAACATAACTGACTTGTAACAAGTATTAAAATCATTTAAATGGTTTGCAACAGATCCACCTTCTGACATCTTCATATTAGATAACCGTTTCATAAGAAATACCTTGTTTGAGGTTGAGAGTTTTTCATATAGTTTCTCCAATGCCTTAATCAAACCCTCTATCATTGTTTCCTTCAAAATGTTGAAGGCGATCGACGCTGCGAGGCACAACTGTACTGTTCCGAGTGCCTTTCTATCGAGAAGGTTCCATTCTTCATCTTTCATACCCGTCGACATCTTTGTTTTTTCGCCCAATGGTAGGTATAGACCTTTCAGATACAGATAATCTTCCATCTGCATCTTCCACAGCGAGAAGTTTTGGCCGTTAAATTTCTCGACCCTAAACTTACAATCTTCCACCATTGCTCCCACCCAAACGAGGAACACTTCTTTCATGCGAGTTTATCAACCAAATAGACCTTCAGCTCTGATACCAGTTGTTAGAAAGTTATATGTTACGGAGCAATGGAACACATAAAATATTGCAGAAATATAAACACAGAAAACGCATAAAACAAGAGAGACACAGATATACGTGGTTCACCCAGTTTGGGCTACGCCACCCCGAACAGCCAGTCCTTCCTTTCTATTATCCAGCAAAATGAAGAGACACAACCTATAGCAAATCCGATGTAATATCCTTTGTTTTCTCTCACAGTCTCACCTCTCTGCTTCTCGCTTGGAATGCATGTCTATTACACAACCTCAAATATAATTCCCTTGTATGAAGAGAGGGGTTGCCTTCTAGGGAAAAAAACCCTAAAATAAACATAAGTTCTACTATCATATCATCTGCCTAATGGATGACCCAGATTGGCTAGAAATTACTATACTTTTACAAGGAAATTTTACATCTATTTTTAGCTTTGGGGGCACTGCCCCCGAACCCCTGTCGAGGGACCGATGGCCCCCGGACCGCCTAGTCAGGGGGGATCAGCCCCCCTGCATGGAGGGGTCTACAAAATTCCTGGGTTATACATCTGGCTAAAACAAAGACCTCTGAACAATCATGTTCCGCATCCAACAAGACATACAACACATGAGTACCAAACCATATTCACATCATTCTAGCTAGAGTCCAGTCATTAATGCATGACCATATCAACTTCACAAACCATGATGTCATGCATGACAACAACCATTGTCGAGTGTACCCATTACCACATGCAACCATCAACATCCATAAGCAATGCATAATTAACTACACATACACATTAATGAATGTAGTTAAGCATAAGCAATCAATACTTGTAGCCAACCTACAAGACTGATACATGTAATCAAACATACAAGAATGAAACCTAGCATATAATGATGTAATCAAGAGAGATACAACAATATGTAACTAATCATGTACTCATGACAATGCATTCCACAAAATCAACATCAAGTTCCTCATTACAACCTTACTACAACCATGATCAAAATTATGCAATGCAACAAGCAGATGGAATGAAAATGTAAGAGACACACATGCAACTGACATGCATGCATGACCAAAAAACACCACCCATCCAGTCCAAGGGGTGAACCATGCTTTGATAACACTCTGTAACACCCTCCTCCCACATCTACCCAAGTAACTAGCCAACCGAGGTAAACATGTGACAAGAGGCTTCTATGGTTGGATTCGACCTCCTATGTGACCTTAAGGAAGTGGAATTGATGGAAACACCACGCATAGTCATCCAAGATCAATTTTAGGACCCACAAAAACCAATCCAACACTTCAAACAAATTTCCCTTGGGTCCTACTAAATTTTTTACTATCTTAGGCCTCGATTGCTCTCATGCTTCAGGTATGAAAATGTCCATAAACCCAAATTCGCTCTCACAGGATTATGTGCAAGCATCCAAGGACTCAATTTTCTAGTTATGTGCCAGCGACTTTGCGATCTAGGCCACCTTTTTAGGCCGAAAGCCCATATCACTGCCCAGAATGGATGGATAGCTTGAGATCAGTAAAAGAACAGGAAAACAATGATATCAAAGCAATAAGTTAAACAAGACCTTAACTAAACCCCTACTAGCCATGACAGGAATTTCGTCAAACATATGATCAACATGTAATCTACAAGTGTAAACAACATAATTAAGTGTAGCGATATCATACTTATCTGACAATCACTATGAACCATTGTTCCCTCATTCCATTTTCTCCATTATCATCTATTAGTTCATAGATACATTAACCATTCATTTACAAGTAAAAAAATGCTAAGATTCGTACATAATTATTGTTATAAAACATACATATAACCAACATAATAGGGACAAAACTATCATAAACATACCAATCATAAAATCCATATATACATCAGTACATTTACACATGAAAATGAAGGGAATAAAATTCTCATTAATGAATGCAATAAACCAACCAGAGATGGAACTATCACATTCCACTCGACCATAGATTGGCTAAGCCAAGTCTCTCTTCACCCAATCACCCCCGTGCCATATTCCAAGCATGAATGTGGGACTCATGGATCAGATGAAAAAATACCAACAAGCATAGATGTTGCCACAGTTCTCCACCTACACCGTGAGGAATTTGAGTGCCTCATAGTCTCTCAGGCTTTACCATAATCCACAGTTTGATCCAGGGATCACTAGGCCCTACAGCGAGACATACACTCCGGGCTTTACGTACATCCCATCACAAGACTACTAGGCCTTACAAGGAAAAATCCGCCTCTTGCTTTATTGTATATCCCTCCATTCACTAGCAAGGATTCCTAGTCCCACCGAGGCACATAATCTAGCTTTATCACAACCCACAGTCCAGTTTAGGGGTTACTAGGCTAGTGGCTTTAGTGTGATCCACAGTTTGGTTTAGGGACCACTAGGCCATGTGTTTGTTTGTTCGGAGATCCACCCCACTTAGCTACGAATCCATCCATCCATCAAACATTAACCGAATATGAGAAACCCATCTCAACAAAGCTATCAGGAAATGGCAAGGTTAGGCTGAAGAACACTATCACACTTGGAAAAACCCATGCCTTGATATAAAAGAACCACGTGAAATACCATGCATTCCAAATATAGCAAGGAAAATAAAGATGCAAGTCGATACATGCAATGAAGCCTATTATAACTGCTTCATCCTACCTTTACATGCTTGATCTTTTCATCCTCTTACTTTCTTTTCCTTTCTTGCTCCAATTCCAAAGTGCTCCAAGAAAGACTATAAGTGTCCAAGAGTGAAAGAGAGAGGGAGAGAATAATGGGAGAGCTCCAAAACTAAACTGATCAAGATCACCAACTGATCCTCAAAATCCTTTTTATCAACGAGGCCTCTATTTTCGTCATTTTCCATCATTTTCCTTCAATTTCCTCCTCACATGCAACCTGTGACCTTTCACCTTATTTTTCTCCTGATTTCCATTATTTTCATAAATAAATGTGCCAAAACTTCCATTTTTCCTTTCCAAATCCTTATCCATTGCCTTTGCTAATTTCCTTAGTCATAAACAACCAAATGAACACCCCCTAGGATGTCTTTCCCAACATTCATCTTGAAATATATGTCTCATCAACCATCATCTTTATATATTTTTACATGGAATTTTTACAAGGGCTATTACATTGTACAAAAACATCATCTAGAAGACAAAATCATTGGAGATTTTGATCGAGGAGTACAAACTCAAAGAAAGATAACAAACACACCAAAAAGGAATGATATTGCCTTTTCTATCCATAATATAACCAAATAATTTCACTCAAGAAAGTATCCTTAGTGGATAAATAAATGGAAGAAAAGATTAACCAAATTGGAAGGAATGGAACACACGAACTAGTACCTCATCCAAAGGATAAGAATGTCACAGTAACCAAGTGGGTGGTTAAGAAAAAAAATAATGAATAAGGACATATCATTAGAAACAAGGTAAGAATAATGTGAAAGGGATGCACTCAAATTGATGGAATTCAATTTTAAGACACTTTCACTCATGTTTCTAGATTATAGGCTATAAAGATGTTTTTAGCATTCGCTTTTTCTAAACGCTTCAAAGTCTATCAGATGGATGTGAAGTCAGCCTTTTGAAATAGAGATATGAAATAATAGGTATACATGGAACAATTACAAGGATTTGACTCGTCAAAAGATAAAGACTATGTTTATGAATTAAAGAAAGCCTTGTAAAGATTAAAACAAGCTCCAAGAGCTTCATATGCTAGATTGGATCAATTTATTCAACAACAAAGATTCAAAGAGGAGTTTTAGGAAGCAATATTTACATGAAGGTGGACAAAGAAAATATGTTGATCACACTAGTATACATGGATGATTTGATTTTTGGTAGCAATAATGATGAGATGAGTCAGACATTTTCCCAAGAAATATCAAAAGAATTCAAAATGTCAATGATTGGAGATTTGTCTTTCTTTCTTGGACTTCAAGCAACTCAAATTGATGTTCTAATGTTCATAACACAAACAAAGTACCTCAAGGATATGCTTAAGCGATTGGGGATGGAATAATGTGATGTTTTAAGCACACATATGATTACAGGTTGCAAGCTGAGTAAGGATGATGAATCTCCTACAATAAATGAAACTCTTTATGGATCAATGATTGGAGGCCTTCTATCTAACAATCTAATGACTAGACATCATGCAAGCAATAGGAATGGTGGAAATATTCTAGTCAACCCCAAAGGAATCACACATGCAAGCAGTGAAAATAATATTCAAATATCTAAAGATGTCCCTGAATTTTGGGCTATGGCACCCTAAGATAAAATGTATTACTTTAATAGCATATACCGATGTAGATTTGGAAGGAAGAATTGATGACAGAAAATGCACCAATGAAAATGCATTCTTCTTAGGAGATTTTCTTGTATCATGGCTATGCAAGAAACAATCATCTATATCTCTCTCCACATCTGAAGTCGAGCATTGAAGGATGTAAAAATATAAACAAATAAACCTATAACCATGTACAATGACAACATTAGTGTAATCAACTTCTCAAAAAATATAGTAATACATTAAAAAAAAACATATTCCAATCAAGTATCATTTTCTTCGGGAACAAGTTGTAAATAATAACATCAAATAGAGTATGATAACACTAAGTAATATAGCACAAACAACTTTACAAAACCTTACCTTAAGAAGCATTTGAATATCTTCATTAAAATATGGGGGTCATCTCTCTTGCACCCCATTAGAGAATCCCGTTTTTATTGATTTCAAAGGGATAATATGACAACATGAGAAACATCATGACAGGGGGAGTATCACAATGACAAGAGGAGTAGCATATGAGGATATTGTTTCCATCAATAAAAAAGGGAGATATTGTTGGAAGAATGTGTGTTATTGATGTCAAAGGAATATCTAGATCGAAAAGAAAATTTCATAGGCTTGTAGATGAATTTAGACCCTTTCCAACAAGCATTTGCATTCCTTCTAATTCCGCCTCATTAAAGAGAAATGAAATTTTCAAGAAGAAAAACCAAATTGTGCGTCCCAAGACAAGTCGGCCTGCATATGATCAAGTCAACCCTCTTATGCTCAAATTTGTGTGACCATAAAAGTATAAATAAGGGTTTATTGGACCTCATTTGACCATTCATTCAAGCAAACAAGAAAGAAGAAATAAAGAGCCAACTTGGTTCGTTCATGCCACCACGGTGATAGAAAAATACCAACTTGTATAATCAAGGGACATGTGAGAATGTTGTAGTCCCCCTTTTGGGGAATATTTTCTATTAATTAAATCATGATCACTATGATACATTCATTATACAAATGGTCTCATTATATAGAATGAAGAGACCATAACAAATACATCATAAATGGAAACTAGTTTCATTATTCTCTCAACAAATTCTCTAACTATCTCCTATGATCTCTCCTTAATATATCCATGATTTTCTAAAAAATATTCATCCCTACATTCACTCAATTCACTCCATTTATCATCCTTCTATATACTTTATATAATAATTCTACACTATTACATTTCCTCATCATATAGTTTATTAAACATTACAAAAATGAATAATTCATTTGTCCCCTTTTTGATGAATATTAAATCGGCCCCTTTTTGTCCTTCCCTTGTGGTTCTTTTTTTTTGGTCTTCCTCATTCTTGATATTTTTCACTTTTTCTTGTATATCTACAAACACACATATAAGTTGAATTCCATATAAAATAGTATCTATCCAGTGGAGTACATGGGTTTCTAGCTGATGTATCTTTCGGTTCTCTAGGAAGATCCTTCTCACACATGATTCATCAACCATTCTTTTCATCGCAAATACCTTTTATTTGTACCTATTTTTCACCTTCCCATCTCTTTTATCATCTATCACCTATGTTTATGGCTTACCCAAAATCCCATTTTCAATACCCCTACATCGGACTCCCGAGGAACAAAACATTCAGGGTCTCCTGACCATGTGTCCCTCAACTCTTGCATAATCTCTCCTTATGTTTCCTTTGACTCAATAGTCACTACTATTAACCTCAAATTGAATGTGTAGAAATTTTGAATAATACGACACTTATTCACAGAGATTATCGTCATTATACATTATTTGCGGAATCATGCATAATAAATAACCTCCTCTACATTGATCATCAATTTTGCAGTATTAAGAAACAAACGCATGCGCACATTGAAGCATCAATCACACATATCAACACAGTGTGTACCCCGGGAAAGCATAAAGCTGAAAACCCCCAACTATCTATATATTATATTGATTGAGAACATGTAACAATACATAGTACAATACTCCTCACAAGTACTCAGCACTATCTCCACCTGTTACACACAAACTAGCTCAGATCTGAATCAACCACTGGCTCAAATCTCCTCCGTTGCTTGCCTGCCTCCACTGCGCAATCCTGCATGAGAATACTGATGAATGAATGATACAAATTCATATTTCCCTTGGATATACCATGCAATCCTCATTGGAAATACTCAATCCATTGATTTTGCAAATCACATGTACAACTATAGTCACAACTGACAACTATCTTGCCCTTTCACTCACCTCTAACACTTGTCTCCACTGAACTGTCCATGCACTGAGTTCACTGATGTATTCTTCAGTTGCTTTATGAGTTAATAATTATTGAATTAATTAATAACTAATTCACACCACTCAACATTAGTCTATTTGCCAGTTAGACTAACTACAACTAGTTCAACTAAGTCAAACTGAACACAACACAATCAACTCCTGATCCAACTCCACAAAACTCAATCATTGAAGTCCTAACTGAATTCCTCCATGTAATAGCTCAATTTAACCCACAAGGAACACGTATTTCCTTCTGGAAGCTGCATGTGCCACATCCGTAGCTCGAATTGAAGTGCTCCAAGAGAATAAGATAATGTTTATAGTCCAAATATTATTAAGAGCTAATAATATTCCATTGTTCTATTTTTAGCCTGGCAGTCTAAAAATAGACTCCGCCCATATGTCTAAAAATATAGGTCCATCTATTTTTACCAACATGACCAATCATCCACAAATAGCATCCTGCAACTCGTAGACCATGATCCATATGTCTAAAAATAGACTTTGCGCTAAAAATTGCCTGCAGGCACACTTAGTGATGGCGACTTCTTTTCACTAAGCTCCATCATCTTGTTGCATTTTCAACGCTCCCTCTCAACAAGATATGGATTATCTGCAACCCCTATCCTGTAACTCTGGAATGTTCTGCATGCAACACGTCTACCCGGTCCACTTGCTCCAACAACACTTGGAACAAAAACACTCCCAACTGACCCCTCTGTTGGGCTAGGAACATACTCTAATGTTGAAGCTCTACCTACTGCTGACAAGTGCTCCCTCTCTGACATCTGTGCTACTGCAACATATCCATGCATATCGCACCATTGCACACCTCTCCGTGCCACCTAGCACTGTGCAAAACACTTGTGCCTCTCGCATTGCTGTAGGTTGCTAGCTATGTGATGTCCTGGGATTCCCTGCATTGTCACTCTCTCTACCACTCCATCCACATCTGTCTCTACCCAATCAGTCAGTTCCTGCTACTCCACATCTTGGCTCCTGTATCAACGTCTCATCCAAGAGGTTGGGTACCTCAAGGATCGTTCCCCTCCTCCTTGGGATGATCACTCTATATCGCCCCACCTCCTACCTGGAGGTATGGCTGCATGTGATCCCTCAGCCCAACTACTTCGAATTTTTCCCCTACTGGAGGTCTCTGCATGAGTAGATGTCTCTACTCTATCTCCACTCAGCTTCCCTTGTTGTGGCTGCTCCACAACCTCCTGAAGCTGCTATACCAATTGTCGTTCCTCCAGAATTGTCTGAGACTTCTTCTGGCTCTGCATGTTGAGAGGTAATATACCCTCCCTCTCAACCACCAAGTCTCCATTAGCTGCCTTGCTGCTCAAGGCTTTGCATGCATCTACATGCAACTAATAAAGGTTCCTGACTCAAACCCCTATCTTTCGAGTTTCTCCAGTTGTCTTACTGCGCAGGAAAGCCTTTCCCTCACTGAAAACAACATCATATCCCTTGTCTTCTAACATCGCCACAGAGATAAGATTATTCTTCAATCCTAGAACATGCATCACTTCCTTCAATACGAAGGGTTTACCAGACTCCCTCTCAAAGGAAATGGTACCGATACCAGTCGCACTGTATCTACCATCATCGCCCATCTCGATGTGCACACCAAGATCTTTCTCATCCAGATCAGAAAACAAATCTCGATCTCCTGTCATGTGAAAATATGCACCACTATCCAAGAACCATACCGATCCCATCACACTTGATACCAAGCATGCAATTAGCGAAAAATACAGCTCAAACTGCGAGGCTAAGGCCTCTCCCACTGTAGATCCAGCAGCTTGCTTATTTTTCTTCTTCTGCGGAAAATCTGTGGCATAGTGTCCATGCTAGTGACAGTGAAAGCACTTCACCTTGGACATGTCCTGCTTCTTGCCTTTCATACCAGAATGAGAAGCTTTCTTGTTCTTCCCCTTCTTTGCTTTGGTAGCCAAAGCACAATTTTCTTCATCAGATTCCTTTGATGAAGATCCATTCCTGGTTTTCCGCCTGATCTCCTCTTGCACAAGATCTGACCAAAGTCTCTCCCATCCTGGAAATTTCTCCCGACCATTGACAGAGTCCTGATAGGAATGCCAACGCTTCGGAAGACCAAGGAGAGCCAAGCTCACCAATTCCTCATCATCGATAGTCACCCCCACACTTCCCAGCTCATCCAGACATTGGGTGAACTTCGTGAGATACTCGAGCATACTGTCTCCATTCTCACACTTAATGTTTCTCAGTTTATCCTTGAGCGCCAACTTCCTCTGGTCACTCTTGCTTTGGAATAGATCTGTCAATGCTTTCCACATCAAATATGGAGAAGCTTTTCCATGGAAGCTGGACACAATGTGATCCCTCACACCCTCCAACAGAATCCTTCGACACTTTGCTATCTTCTTTTGCCAATCCCCGACTTGAGCAGCATCAGTAGGTTTTGGGACATCCGCATCTATGAACTCCTTCAACTCATTATCATCTAACACCACCTCCATCCTGTCCTTCTATGCAATATAGTTCGAGCTGCCCTCAAGGTTATACTCCAATCGCAATTCGTTGAAAGATATTTCAACTTTGACACCAAGAAAACACTGCTGCAAATTCGAATTCCACCAGCTCAAAACTCAACCGCTTCCGATCTAAAATTTGTGAGAACGAGGTATTTCTTGTACAGAGATCGACTGTATGGGCATTCACTGGATATCTCACCTTCCAAAAGAAGGATGAATCTAGAGGCTACCTGGCCCGATTACAGATGCTGCCTAAAGAAATAAAACGTAGTCACTTCCTGAATAATAGATCTGATGATCAATCCTCGCTTTGATATCCTGTAGAAATCTCTTCTACAAATCAACCTGCTCTGATACCATGTAGAAATTTCATGAATAATATGACACATATTCACAGAGATTATCCCAATTATACATTATTGTGGAATACATGCATAATACATAACCTCCTCTACGTTGATAATCAATTTATAGAAGCAAAAACAATAACATGCGCACATAGAAGCATCAATCACACATATCAACACAGTATTTTCCTAGGGAAAGCATCTCGCTAAAAATCCCAACTATCTGTATATTATATTGATTGAGAACATGTAGCAAACATAGTAAAATACTCCTCACAACTACTCAGTACTATCTCCACCTGTTACACACAATACAGCTCAGATCTGATCTCCAAATCTCCCCGTTGCTTGCTTGCCTCCACTGCACAATCCTGCAAGAGAATGAATTAAATCCAAACTCGTTCCAAGTTCTATTTACCTTGGCAAATCACTTACACTAGAAATCACATGAGCACATGCTATATTACTGGGCAACTACTGCGCAATTCTCATGGGCATACTCAATCCATTGATTGTGCAAGATCTCATGCACAACTGATAGTCACAACTCACCCTTTCACTTACCTCTAACACTTGTCTCCATTGAACTGTCCAGCACTGAGTTAACTGATTTATTCTTCAGTTGCATTATGAGTTAATAATTAGTGAATTAATTAATAACTAATTCACACAACTCATCACTTAGTCTATTGGCCAGTTAGACTAAATACAACTAGTTCAACTAAGTCAAACTCAACACAACTCCATTAACTACTCATCTAACTCCACAGAACTCAACCACTAGAGTTCTAACTGAAGTCCTTCATGCAATAGCTCAGTCAACCCATAGGTAACCACGTGATTCCTTCAGGCAGTTGCATGTGCCACATCTGTAGCTCCAACTGAAGTGCTCCAAGAGAATAAGATAAAGTTTAGAGTCCAAATATTACTAAGGGCTAGTAATATTTGACTGTTTCTATTTTTACGTGGCAATCTAAAAATAGACTCTGATCACACCACTGTGAACGAAAAATAGAAGTCCATCTATTTTTCCCAACATGACCAATCATCCATAAACAACATCCTGCAACTCATAGACCATGATCCATATGTCTAAAAATAGACATAGTCTAAACATAGACTTTGCTCCAAAACTTGCCTGCGGGACCACTTAGTGAAGGCGACTCCTTTCCACTAAGCTCCATCATCTTGTTACATTCTCAACAAGAATTTCTTGTTGCACACTTTTCAAAACATTCATCCAAGAAGTCAATTCCAAAAGAAATAAAGTTTTTAAAGAAAGAAAAAAACAAATAGAAGGGGGTGAGAACAAAGGATAAGGGGACAATACCTAAAGGCTATACCTCTCACCTACCAATCACTAGACCCCTTCTCTAACCATGAAAATGATCCTCATATTCCATAAGTGAAAAAAAGAATAAAATTTTAGGGGAGAGAAAGCTATAGGACATTGTCAGACCAGGAGGCAACTCCTCAAAACAATTCATTGATATTCGTTCAGGTTGGTCTTTATTATATACATGAGGGAAAGACTGTTCATTTCATCTCCCGGTGACTCTTCATATTTTCTATTATTTATTTACATCAATTACAGTTTTTCACCCAATCCTGATGATTAGGTGTCAACATTCCCCACCTTAATCTGAAGGGACGTCGGTGAGTCCAAGCATCGTTCTGAATCTTTCAAGCTTTTCTCTTCCAAGCACTTTGGTGAAGATGTCTACAATTTGCTCATTAGTGGAACAATGGCAAAGATGGATTGCTTTGGCCTCAACATGATGTCGAATCAAATGATATTTAGTATTGATGTGCTTCGTTCGATCATGGAACTTTGGGTTCTTGGCCAACTTTATTGCCGAGGTATTGTCAATCATGAGTCAAGTTGATTGTACTTGTTTTACCTGCAAATCTTCAAGAATTTTGCTGAGCCACACAATTTCTTTTGTTGCCTCAACTGCTGCCACATATTTTGCCTCTCTTGTGGAATCTACTAGAACTGATTATTTGTGTGATCTCCAGGAGACAGCTCCTGATCCAAGACTCATAGCATAACCTGAAGTAGATACCCCAGTTTCTTTGTCTCCATCGAAGTTTGAATCAGAGTATCCAATCAAGCTGAAGT
>APFE030994230.1:310211-328388 GCA_000404065.3 Pinus taeda
AGGACAACAAGTTTCTCTTCAGCTGTGGGAGATATAGAACATGATGCAGAAGAAAGTCTGGAAGACTAGGCAATTTAAGCATGATTGTGCCAAGCCCTGATGGCTTGAGTTTTGATTGGTCTACAAAGTATACTGCTCCATCAACATTGTCAGTAAATTCTTCAAAAAAATATTTTCTCTGAGTCATGTGGCAATTTTCTCCTGAACCAAGTAACTAATCATTTTTCCAAGAAGCAAGTGAAGCATTAAATAAGTCTTCATTTACTCCAATATTACATTGTGCCACAACATAATGAGTGGATTCGGGTGCTTTACCTTTGTCTTTGTCATTAGTTTTACCTTTGGGTTGGTTTCTTT
This sequence comes from Pinus taeda, assembly GCA_000404065.3. NCBI lineage: Eukaryota > Viridiplantae > Streptophyta > Pinopsida > Pinales > Pinaceae > Pinus > Pinus taeda. Next base: position 310,569 of record APFE030994230.1, read on the forward strand.
GCTACGCAATTATGTCCCAAGGTAACTTGCGTGTGGAGGAATCATGTGATCCATTTCTTTTGCAACGTATGCAATGCAAATCTGACATTCCTCCTTGAGAGTGTCTGCCCCCCCTACCTCTGAAATATCTTCCTCTTCCTCTTCGACCACCTCTTCCTTTGGAAGAATATTCGGCAAGATTCTTTTCTTTATGAGTAAGGCACAAAACCTCTTCAGAGGATTCAGGAGCTGTCTTCTTTCCAAAAACTTTCTCGCTTTCAGCAAATTTTTTCACAAGAGAGTCAAAGGTAATATCTTTGAGATTTCCATTTGCTTGCAATGACTCAAGATAATTGGAGAAAGTAGGATAAAGTGCCTTGAGAAAAGCGATAAGAGGAATATCCAATTCAACCTTAGTGGATTTGATATCATTCATTACAGATTTTACTTCGGATGCAAGAGTAAGAGGATCATTATTTCGTAATTCAAGAGTGAAGAGTTTAGTCATGAGTTGAACTTCAAGTGCAGAGTGTGAGTCATAGAGTTCTTTTAGCTTTTGTAAGGCTTCAAAAGAATTCTAAAATGGCAAAATATGTCGAATCACCTCTTCACTTACAGATGCTGCAATTAATGCATAAGCTTTGTTGTTCTTATTTTCCCAAATGGCGAACTCCTTGTCTGAGGTAGGCTGTTCTGGCTCTTTGTGTCCATCTCCAACACACACTCCTTTCCACAACTCATTGAAAATGAGGGTGTGTTTTATCTTCACGGACGACTCAGGATAGTTCTCCTTGCCAGTGAGAAATACTCTCACAATAGATATGATTGAATGCATTGTGAAACCTGAGTGCTGTAAAAATACTTCTATTGGCAAAAAAATGTGCTTTTGTGGAGAAAAAAAAAAACTTTTGTTGCTAAAAAAAATTGATTCTGATATATGGAGACAGAGGTATTATGTGGGGGAGGTGGTATATGGGGGAGGGGTCAACGATTGAGCGGGAGTCGACAATACAAAATAGCATGAAAACAATGAAACAAGGTAATGTATATCAGTAGTGTTTATGTATATGAAATACTATATATGAAAACAGACAATGAAACAATATGTGCTGGACAACGTTGTTACATCTCTACCAACAACATTAACTCTGTGGTAATGAAGAGGCACAACATATGTGTGGGGGAACGATGATGTGGGAGAGGCACGCACACTATGGGAGGAGGCCAGTATGGGAGTATTATGACAACGGTGGTGGAGTGATACCATAAAATAAACCGAACAAATTATGACATCAACGGTGGAGGCCCCACGGTTATGAAAGAAGTGGTAATACAAAATCTATGATACAAAAAACTATGTATTAACCAGACAATGCTCAACATAATACAAAACTGTGTATTAACTAAACAATGGTGGCAGCCAATGGCGAGTGCTCATATATATCTTCCTCTACTTAACCTTGCATAATTTTCATCGCTCTCAGTTCTTGTACTTCTCTCAGCAGTCTTCTGTTCTCCTCCCTTATGCTCTCGCAACAGCGTTTGAGATTATCACGCTCCACTTCCTTTCGTTTCAACTTTGTTCTTGCTCTTTGATTTTGGAACAACACTTCCACTTGATGTGTAAGGACCTGCAGTCTGAAGTCATTACCACCAATGAAAAGTGCGACTTGGTTGAGTGCACGAGTTGGAGGAAGGGCCGAGCGAACACTTGAGCGCGTACAAAAGTGGGAAGGCGGTCACACATATATAGTGAATGAGCTGGGGCATTCATGAAACAAAGCCGACAGCGAAGAGTTGCAACTCGGGTGAAGGTTGGGAGAGGCCAACCAAACGAGTTAGCAAACGAAGTGTGTTAGCTGGGCAAGAAAACACAGGTCGGCCAAGGGTGGCACGACACACATGAAGCGTATAAGTAAATGAGCGTTGGAACATTTGGAGCATTCGTTCAAGAATTGAATCATTCGCTCTACTTCGCAAGGAGAAGTGCGAAGGAGGTGTAGGAGGCTGCAGCAAGGTGCAACCTAATGCGCCCGCTCTTGGGCGACACTACATGGAATTATCACACAAACTTGGGTGTAGGTGAAGGCGTGGGTAAGGTAGGTGCCCGGCGTTCGGTGAAGGAGCGTGGGTGGCAACTCGGATGAGGTCGCCCGCTCATCGTGCAGGAGGAAACGTGGGTGTCTCGAGTGACACGGGTAGGTCGCCCACCCGTCGTGCAAGTGTATGTGGTGGAGACTCGAGTGAGGTTGTCGTTGGGTGAAACAAAGGTGAACGGATGACTCGGGTGAGGTCGCCTGCCCGTTGTGCAAGGGTGAACGGGTGACTCGGGTGAGGTCGCCCGCCCATTGTGCAAGGTGAACGAAGTTTGGTTGAGGAGTGCGGTTGGCGGTCCATGTGAGGGCGTGCCTGCCCAACTCGAGCAAGGAACTTGGTTGGCACACGAAGGTGTGGTCTTGATGTAAAATTGGTTAAGTATGAAACTTGGTGTTTCCGATACTTGTAAAGCATTGTAAGTTTGTAAAGTTGAATAATATATTGTATTTAGGTAGACTCATTGTTCAGGGAGTTGCCCCTCCCTTTATACTGTGCAATTGTGTTCTTCATGTGTAATTGTTGATGATAATGAATGTGTATGGGTGTTCATTGGTATAAAGGAAACATAATAATTACTTGGATGAGAAACACAAACTAAGTAGAACATATGGTTAGGTGTAGTCCATGAACATAAGTATTGGTGAAAAGAAAGTGTTTCGTGGTGCCGCACCTCGCCAAGAGCGGTTGAAAGACTACTGCCAGTCTGGGGGCGTGACATGACGGGCTGAGGGCAGAGTTTTCTCTGAAGCTCTCTTCCAAGATGCTAGATTGATCCTTGGACAAATGCAATTTTTTTTCTTGGTGTGCCTGGAGTTATTGTGGGCTCATATCCCAGCAACCACACCAATGCAATATTCTCACCGGAAGCGCTAGAGAACAACACTATTAGACTGTCAGCCCTAGAAAATGCATATGATAGATTAGGAGGAGTAGCGCTTTTATGAAAACACATATGATAGTGCACTAATAAAGAAAAAGGTGTGAGTTCTACAAAATAGGCAGAACATAGGCAAAAAAGGGAGTTACAAAGCAGAGGGAAGCCAAAAATGGCACTAGCTCTGATACCATGTCAAACTAGGAGGTAACTCCTCAAAACAATTCATTAAAATTCATTCAGGTTTGTCTTTATTATATACGTGAGGGAGAGATTGTTCATTTCATCTCTCGATGACTCTTCATATTTTCTATTATTTATTTACATCAATTACAGTGGTTCACCCAATCTTGATGATTAGGTGTCAAAAAACATCTTGTAGGTTTCCTGTAGGAAATCATGTAGCAGCCTATTCCACAAAATGAAATTTCACAAGTTGCAGTCATCTTCAACATAGAGATCCCAATGTAAAGGAAGCTCCTCTAGATCTCAACAATAGTAGTAGGATCATTAGCATCACTCTCCAGTACTGCACATCAAAGAAAACAAGCATCAAAAGAGGCCAATAAAAAATATATGTAGCAAATGTACAAACATAGGGACATCATTCTCCAACAAGCAGCATCATCAAGGAATATTACCCACAGGTATGTCATCTCGCTTAAGCTCTCTCGTTAGCATAATATGATCAAACATGTAGCATTGTGTAAGAGTTGGTTTTATAAGAAAAGGTGGCCACTTAACTTGGCCACCTTCGGCAAGTCGACGAGGAGAATACAGATAGATCACTCCACACGTGGCAGAAGTCAAATCAAAAGAAAAGGGAGATGAGGCTAAAAATGGTTAAGTTACATATGATCGAAGTGGGAGATGATTATGAGGTAAGGGGGAATGATGGAGTGGTAGAGGGACCAAAAGTCCAAAAGTGGGTGCTCGTACTTAGGTAGCCAGCACACCATCCCACACAATCACCCATATGAGGAAATAAAACATTGATTTCCATGCAAAGGAGGCATTCACAATCTCGAGGATTCATCGAAGCAAGGTTTCTCTCAGCTCTTAAAGCAATGTCTACACAAAATACAGTGAGTAGTTTTTAGTGTGGGAGCACCTACAGGATCCTACAGGAAAACCTACAGGACCCTACAAGAGGATCTACAGGATACATAGAAAGCATCTACATGATTTCAGTGAGAATTTAGAGAGGAAAGATCAAAGGTTGGCTTCATCAGGCAGTAACCAGGAGGTAGGAGCTGTACCTTCCCACATTTTTCAATTAAAAAATATAGAAAAATCCTCCATTTGGTTAAGGAAATTGCATTCTAGGGGAATTATACTATAGAGTTTTCATTTAAAATCTCTCACCTACTATAAATTAGAATTATACCCATACAAGCCTCCACAATTACCAAGAGGAAAAATACATGGGGATTTAACAAGAGGGAACCCACAAACACAGTCAGAATTCATCAACACCCTCTTGTAGTAGAAATTTTCACAAGGTACAATTGGATGGGTTTCTTTGAAAAAAATGAGGGGATACGGTGATGAGGTGGCCATAGACTTTTCTCTCTCATTCATACCACTAACTAGGACCCATGCCACTGCTATGGTGAAAGGCCTCTCAATAGAAATCACCCCTGAAGTCATAGGTAGAATCACCACACTTCCTTTAGGATTGCGTTGGACAAAGGAAGATAAGGAAAACAACACCCTTGCAAGGAAGAAATTCTTTTTGGAAGGGGAGGAGGCAATGGAGGACAAAAATGGGGTTAAAAGAGAAAGCCTTCCATACCCTTGGAATGAAATTAGCTACCACCTCATTAAATATATATCATGTGAAGGGAGATACATTGTGGTGTATGGATACCATTGCAGGCTTCCTGAAGAGCTAAGATTTGGAGTAGACACACCTCCTCAAAATAGACTAAGCATACTCTACTTTATTCTTCAATCAGTGATAGATATGAGCATCAAAGTGTAGGAAGGGAAACATCAACAGAAAGCCTATCATGGGTTAATCAAACTTATCCTAGAAGATGCTTTCCAAAACCTAAGGCTCCCTATTACATGGAAAACTTTCAGAGACATGCAGGTAGAGGGAGAAATAAAATCTTTTTAACATGACAAAAGCCCCACTAATAGTGGAATGGATGAAGAAGAAACATATGAGGAAAAGGAAGAGGGAAATTAAGAAGAGACAAAAGAAGAAGCAAAAGAAGAAATAGATGAAGAGAGTGAGGAACTAGAGGAAGAAGAAGAAGATAAAGACAAGGATGAGAAGGAGAATGGAAAAGAGGAAACAAAAGGAAAGGAAGAAAAAAGGTCTACAGTTCAAGTCAAATAAGGGGAAGAATCACCAAGGGTATCTCCAGAACCCACTGAGAAAGAGGCAACAACTGCTCTTACTGGCCTAACTACACCTATCAAGTCAAAAGAGAAGACACAGAGACAAAGCCCAGTGTACTTTAGGACAAGAAAAATCACAACGATCAGGCAAGGAAGACCTCAAACACCCACCAAAACTCCTATTTTCATTGAGGACTCACCAAGGAAACAATAAAAGGTAGCTCCTCTTGAGAAAAATCAGGGAGAAGGATCATCAGGGCAAGTCTCTCCCAAATCTCCCATCACTTATGTTAGGAGGCTTGTCACTAGGTTGCCTCATGAAAAGGAAAAGGTCTCCTATAGGAGACATAGAAGGACCTACAGGAAGTAGAGGCCATCCTACAGGAAACTCTGCTAAACCTACAGGAAACTCAGAAAATGGACCAAGAAGGTATCACTCAACAAGAAACAAAGACGAAAGATCCAGAACTGAGGGAACCTAGTTCTCAACCCAACCTTGACTCTTACTATAGGTTCACTGAAGGGGGTAGGGTCTTTCCAAAGAAATTTTCTATCCCCTTATTCTTTGAGCTTGAAAAATAAAGGGAAAGAACACATAGGTGGATGTAAATTGCCAAATCTAAAGGAGTGGAGGATGTGGGCCACAAGGAGGAGAAATTAAAGGAGATGGGTAGAGAATTGAGTAGCATAAGGGGTAGAGAGGCAATGATGAAAGCTCAGTTTGAAGAAGAGAATGCATGGCTAAGGGGACAACTACAAGAAAGAGAAAGTTAGCTAGCAGCTATGGCCAGTTTATCCCTAGAGGCAATCCAATGCAAGATGCCAGCAAAGTCTTATGCCTTGTATCTTAAGGAACAGTGGATACAATTCCAAATTAAGAATTTAGCATAGAGAGGCACTATGCCCTTCCAAGACTATAGATAATTCATTGATATTTGTGATCAAAGAACCTTGGAGGATAGAGCTAAAATGCCTGAGTTTTACCTACACAACTTGGCCTTAACAGATTTGAATGTGTGGGACCCAAATTCAAAACTAGGGGACTTGCAATTGATGGCCTTAGCATCGTGGATGAATCATGAGGGGGAAAGTGCTACAAAGATGAATAAGGTAATGGAAAGAGAAGAAACAAAACCCCTCATGATAAGAGCTGAGCAATCTAACTCAATGGTTGTCATCAACACCCACAACCTAATCGTAAATGATCCTATGCTTACACCTAGATACCTTGTTGCCCAAGAGCAAGCAGTCACACACTTTGAAGACATGTCCAGGTTGTTAGGAGATGACATCATGTAATCTTTCCAAAGGAGATGGAACACCTTGCTCTACAACCTGAAAATCAGAGAATACCATTCTCCTCAAAGAATGAGAGAGGCATTGAATAGAACACCCATGTACAAGCAAGATCTACAAAGACTGAAAGTCAATTGGATTGGCTTGAGACTCAGTCCACCATTGCTCTTAGGAATGTTGGAAGGAAGGAAGGAAGAGAAATAAATAAAGTATTGGGAAGAGATAGAGAGGAAGGTTCACAAGAAGAAGAAACTACAACAGAAGCATGGGATGTCAGGGAGGCCACTAGAGCAATGAAGGACATGGATATAGATTGAGTTTCTCAGAGGATGAGAAACACTTTTAGTAGGGAAGTGATGATGAGCCTCATCATTGGGTAACTACATGGACCTTAATACACCTCCAAGCTTATTAAAATCAACTCTTCTCCTAATTCCTTACATATTTTGATTATATTTTGCCTGATGAGATGAGTAAAAGTGAGATGTTATGTCTAGTGGACTAATGTGCATTGGTTACCAGTCTTTGAGAGAAAATCATGGCAATTTTGGCTAATTAAGGGCAGAAACTCGAATGAGACAAGGAGGAGAGATTGTAGGAGATAGATCCTCCTCATTTAATCCTCACTCATTCAAATATTCCTCCATCAAATCACACTAGATTGGAGTTACAAGTAGCCGATCTAGTGACAGTTAAAGATCCAGTTCATCTTGAGTTTGGGAGCCGAGCCTCCCTAGATTTAAGGAAGTTGTTAGAGACTTCAGTTGTATAAATAAAGAGGCCTAGAGCCTCATCAGGATTCAGATTTTTTATGTAAGAACACTAAGTATTTTCAAGTTCAAGACTTGTGGAAGACATTGTTATGTAATTTTCTGATATGATAATGAGAATGAGCATTTCCTTGATCCAACACTGAGCTAAATCAAAGGGATGAAGCTCTTGGGTTAGGGCCCAACCCTAGTAGCATATGCTCCTCTTCTTGTATTTGTATGATTAGTTGGTTTCATAGATTAATAGTTGAATTGGTTTTAGCGTTATTTCATTGCAATTAGTTGTGGATTTGGATTAGTGTGCTTCCAATTGTGCCTTACTTTAGCAAGTACCTTAGAAAGATAAAGAAATACCAAAAAGTTGTTAGCAGCACAAACTCCTATGTAGCCCAAAAGACAAAATTCTGATTTCTCATGCAATTTAGGGTTTTATGTTATTTAGGCCAACATTTTTTCAGTTTTCAAGAATAGGATCTAATTTTCATTTCTGATATCTTTAGCCTTGCATTTTTTTTTTTCTCGGTAAAAACTAATTCTATTAAGAGAACATATAGTATAGTAAGAAGTTACAACCAAGAGAAACAAGAACATAGGCAGTCAGAAGGGATAGGAAATCCACCTCGGCTCCTAGAAGAAAAGAGAAGAGAGCAGAGTTGAGCAGGAATTAACTAGAAGAACTGGGGAGCAAAAACAGAGCATAGGATTCTACCCAACATGGGAAGAATAAACTATTCACATTTTTTCCCTTTCTTTTTACCAACTTTGACCCATTCAGGAGGGCATTGCTGAGCTGGCATGATTTGCAAACTGAGCTGGGCTAACTGAGAGGTTTCCTTATCTGAATCCGAGGTAGAGGATTCATGATTCCTTTTCTAAGACATTGGCTGGACAGACAAATCCTCAGGCCCAACCGAGGGCGGATCCTATGCCATCTTGGCTTCCACTCCTTCCTCACTCTCCTCCTCATCATTCAAGCTGAAATCAAAATCATCGATGGGGGGAGGGTCATGAGGCTTCTAGCTTTTGGATTTCTGCTTAGGAATGGCTTTCTTCTTTTGGGCAGGCATCGAGGGACAAGAGCTCTGAAGGTGCCTTGTGAGATGTCAGTTGCGGCAGCGGAAGGCTGTGTTCTTGTAATCCAAGTTCTAAGTCCAATGGAAATCTCCAATTTTGAGATTGATCTTGTCCGGGAGACCTTTGCTCATGTCTATTTCTACACAGATTCTGGAAAAGGTGTATAGGCCCTTTTCCCCTCTAGAAATGTTTGTGTATAGAAAGCGGCCTAGAGAGCTGCCGATCCCTTGGAATACAACGAAGTGCCATAGATGCGCCGAGAGATTAGGAAGTCTGACCCAGATTGGGAGCTTGGTGATGATTGTTGTAGATGGATCGAAGTCTGGGAACCAGGGGGTGAGGAATAACCCTGCTGAGCCCCAAAACCATGGCCCTTCTTTTAAAGCTCTTTGGTAGTCCTCATCAAAAGCAAACATTGTAATGAAAAAGCCCTTTGAACATAACAGAACCTTGCAATTGTTGGTCTCGTTAGAGTGAATCCACTGGTAGAGGTCTGCTATACGTGGCTAGAGCCCATTGAACCTACAAATAATGCAATGCTCTGCTAACTTTTGGGTTTGCTCATCCAGCGTTGGATGCACTATTTCAATGGAGGGGGTATCCTCCAGTTTGTCCACCAGAAAAGGTTTGGGAGCCTGAACTGGTGGAACTATCTTTTCCTGCTTTTGTGCATGGACAACATCTTTGTATGAAAATTCCTTGGCTAAGGATGACTGTCCTACAGCTCCCCCTCTCAAACGAAGGGCAAAAATAATGGATGCATTTCGATTAATGCTGTAGAACGAAAGGGGGTTGAGATCCTCGAGTTGTTTACCTGCGTGGAGAAGTCGTTGAGCTGCAGAGGGTATCCCCAGCTTGAGTTCCAGAGCATGCTTGAGGTCCTACACTAGATCCGAAGAGCTCACCCATTGTAGCAGAGTTTTTCCAGAGATGAGCTTGATTTGGATCTGAAACGAGGCAGAAAGATTAGAGTTCCTCTTTCCTCTGCAGATCTGAGACGAGAGGAGGCAGGAGCTTTTCTGGGCTTTCTTTTTCTGAATTTGCCGCAGGGGCATGAGAAGAAATGGTGGGAGTGTCCCAACGTCATTGAGATTGTCATTGCTTTCTACTCCATAAAGCTTCCAGATGGACCATCCAGGTAGATCCAGGGTTCTGAGGGAATTATGAAGATGAAAAACAGAGTATTGGCTATTCTTGAGGGACAGAGGAGGTAGTAAAAAGGTTGAGCAACCTTCCAGATCATAGAATGTCTTCCCAGTAGCCGCCACCTGAGGAGAAGAGTGAGAATAATCTTCCTGTTCATCCTTAACCATTGCGTTTGCAATCTGAAGGGGGTGACGGGTGCGAGAAGCCGCAACAGAAGGCCACAATTCGGCTACCCTAGAGCCCCGAACGGACCAAAAAGGAGAGAGAGGGGCGTTCAGAATAAATTGGAAGACCTGCAGTTCACCGATGAAGGGGGAAGCTAGCGATCCATGGCTGAAATACACATCTCTGTCAACAACAGAGCCGAGCAGAGGCCAGGCGGCGGCTGAAGGAAACGAGGCAGCGTCAAGGATGTTAGGGTTCATCATTCATCTCTTTCTCAGAAAACCTGGTATTATTATATTGTTATAGAGTAAATTATGCCCCTTTATTTTTGAGTCTCATCTTTAGCCTTGCATTAGATCTCATTGTTTTTCACATTATTCTACAAGTTTTTTCCATGCATGAAATAGGCAACTAGATAGTGAAATTTTGTTTTCTTAGTTGATTGAAAATCTTTCTCATTTGAAATTATTCATGGATAAATGCTAGTGACTGATGGAGTGCAGGAGTTTGAATAGTACAGGGATATCTCATGACCAACAACCCCAACCTAAATTCATCCATCCATTATTATCAAAATCCACTAAGTCCCTCATCCAATTCATCATTCAATAAGAACAACTTTCCAAAGTTGTTGAGCAAATCCAACCATATTAAAAGCTTTGTTTTGAAGCTCTAAAGGAGTCCTAGCCACTCCCTTGCCTTATTTATCCCACCATTCACCTTCCTTAAGCCATACACCACCTTCCAAATCACTCCTATTTCTCTCGACTAGATCCTGTAGGAATACAGGGGATCTTGTAGGAGCATTAGGACATCCTATAGGAAGCATTAGGACATCCTGTAGGACGACTTGTAGTGGCCTGTTTTGAGGCCGAATTGTGGAAAAATCATCTAGGAAGAAAGAAGAAGACCCCTACTTGCCTCCAAATCCATCTGACCTTCCACCGCCATCTCTAACCCACCTGCCACATCACCAAGAGGATTTAGCATTCACATTTGCACACAAAAAAAGGACAAAAAGGAAAAAACAGTTATTGTGTTCATTTACATGCACAGTGTTATCACTCTAAAATTTCCCTAGGGTTTTCAATTTTGTGTTTAAACAAATAATAGAGGTAACCAGAAACCTACTTTTGAGATCAGGATCTAGCCTTCCTAATGCTCAGAGAGGGCTCTCTTAATGATTTAACTTTGTTGAGTTAATTGATTTTAGGCTATTTATGTAAGCTTGATTTGGTTTTGATTTGATTTGGTGGTGGAATTACTAACTTAGATGGATAGAAGACTGTCTATTTTCCATTGGGCTATGGAGTCAATGTGTCAAGAAAATAGGACTGAATCAAGTTCTAAAGGAAGTGTCCACAGGGCAAGGTAGTTGAGCAAATTCAGATCTTTTAGGCTGAAGGGTGAAGTGATTTTCAATCGGGATCAAGGAGCAGTTAAGGATTCCTCAAATAGGATAATGAGGGAAATGAAAGAGGTTAATTGAAATTAGGGAGCAATGAAGAATTCCCTACTTTGGATATCAGAAGAAAACATTAAAATTAATAATACTTCAGAACATAGTGTAATTAAACATATTCTACAATAATATTCCTGTTATAACATTTAAATTTGGAAAACATACAAGTTTATGGAATACTTAAGAAAATAACAATTTGAACAATTGAAAGATACTTCACTGAATTTTCCCCAACACACGAATCCTGTAATGCAATGCCTTTATTAGTTGTCTAGTCTATTGACTTGAAAATGATGCAATAAACCCTCAGGTTGTAGATTAGTTCCACTATAGAAATGTTAAGAAATCCACCCTCAATACTTTGAATTGTGAAGTATTTATACAAAAAATTATTAAAAAATGTCCTAAAGTGATTTAGGAATTATTCAAGGAAAAAGAAATATATTCATGCAAGAAGATAGAGACACTTAGGAGGCTAAAGGCTAGTTGTCCTTGCTTTTATTCATTTTGTTGTTTGTTGTTTTGATCTTTTGTTGCTTTCTCTCTTTTGTTGTTGCTCTACGTTGGCTTTATCTTTAAAATTTTTCTTTGAATTTTAAACTCTGTCTTTCATCTGATACTCTTTAACTTAACTGATCTGTTATTCTTTACTGTTTTACCTTGACTGCTCTTGACTGCTTTGTTTTCACTATTTTACCTTTCATTTTCACTGTAAATCATTCAACTTTTCCCACGTCTCTACATTCGGTAATTTTTTCTTTACCATTCTTCTGAATATTTCTTCAGCCTCTGTGTATTTTGCAAATGTAGGTTTGTTAATAAAGAGATATTTTACCTCATGCTGGAGGTAAAAGAGATTCTCAAAAGTCCGATACTACACTTTTCCTATTGGACTTCCTTTCATGGTTGAACTATTTGCATGTTCCTTTGCCACTTCTCTGATTTTCTTATCATGGTCTTTATGCCTCATTAGCTTGCCATTAATGACTAATGGATTAGGCAGATCTTTCTGCCTCAAAACATCAAATTTCACCATAAATCTTGTTATTGCAAGCTCCATTGTTTGGCATTTCTCCTCAAGTTGTACCATCAAGTTCCTCTTAGAAACCACCTTCTTCACTTCTAGAATTGTTTTAGTCCTGTCACTTATGCCAATCTCTTCCAATTCCTATTTGTTCTTGGAATTAAGAAACTTAATTATTTCATTGGCCTCCTCTGGCTTCTTACCAAGTTCTTCCTTAACCTTTTGAATAGCTTCAGTTGCTTCCTTGATTAAATCCTTTTGCTCAAAGATGACTTGGATGGATGGCCAAATATCATTAAGAGAGTTAATGATATTGGTCGGTAGTTGCTACTTTGCTTGGGTAAGTGATTCTTTCAATGTCAATTCTTTCTCTAACTTATATATTCTCTCAATCAATCTGTTTGAATTCTGTGTTTCATCCTTATGCATGATTTGAACTAGCTTATTTTCATCCTCTAGAATTCTAATTTGATCTTTATGTCTATTTATTTCATTTGTTTTGATGGACATATCATGCATAGCTTTGATTAATTTACATGCTTCATCACTAGGATGAGATGTTGGTGTAGATGATTCTGTCCCTGATGTAGTTGTTGATGTAGTGGGAAGTGTTGTAGCTACTAGAACTATTGTGGCTGTTGAAGCTGCTAAAGTAGAAGGAATTGTTGTAGTAACTGTAGGAATAGTTGTGACAGTAACTGCTTCCATGCTAGCCTTTTTCTCCTGCACTGACTTATCCATCTCATTTTCCATTTCTATTAATTGAGCAGTTAACTGAAGAATGAGGTTCATCATCTCATCTTTTTGGTTTTGATTTTCTAGAACTTCCTTGGTCTATGGACATTCAGTAGCAGGAAATTTTAGTTTCTTCTTAATGCAGCAATGTCTGCATTCCTTTTCTTAATGAGTTCTTCTGCACCTTTGACATTCTTTGGATCATATCCCATTTCAATAACAAAATCTTCAAGGGATTTAATTCTGTTATCTTTAGCCTATGAGGATGTTTTTTCTAGTTTCAACTGTACTTTTACATTTTTCAAAGAATTGTGAAGCTTTTGGGCACTCATAGCTTTGTCGGTCATAGTTGAGTATATCATTTCTCCTGCTTGCTTATGAAATTATATTTGTTCTATAGGATGAACATCTTGGCAAGAAATCTCATAATCTGTCTTTTTGTAATCTGCTACTGACTTAGGATGCTATATTATGGGCTGGAAAAAAGTCATCTGCATTTTTCCTGTCTTATAATCAAATGTAGGAAGTAATCTGTTGTGGCCGCCATGAGTCTGCTTCAAATACTGTGAATATATTTAAGATTTTATATCTTCATTTTTGGCCTTAATATCTTTGTATCTCTATTTGATGTCTATTTCGCTGTCCATTGGTTCACATGATGAAGATACTTCAACACTATGCTTCTTCTGGATGATCTGAGCACTAGAAGTTGAAGGTTGGTGAGTTTCCTTTGAAACTGAAGGAAGTGCATTTTCTTTAATCACAGTGTCTGTATCAATGATCTCAATTGTATCAATTACTTCTTCTTGCTCATTTAATGGAATCAGCTTTGTTGTTTTACTATACATTATTTCAAATTTGTTATCTATTGTATCTTTGTTTGAGCAAGAACCTTCTTCTCTAGTCCTTTTTACATTTCTGTCTTGTAGGGCTGGAGTATGTAGAATGGAACTTGTATCCATCTGCTCCTCCATATCCACTAAGGTGTTTTCCAACCACTCAGACTGGTTGGCATACTTTTCAATCTCTGGCTTGGACTCATACATAAAAGGGCTCAATTTAAACTTGAGTCCCATTTTGTTTACAACACCCAAAGGATCATATTGTCATTTGAAACTATCACTGAATTTCATTTCTTGTAAACATCTTTTTGCTTCCTCTCCAACCTCCCTATTATTGCAGATAAAAGGACCAAGCTGTTTCTTAATTTTAAACTGTGTTTTCTTCCTGGCTGATAGAAAATTAACATCATCTGAATTTATGATCTGCCTGATATATTCTAGTGCAAATATCCTCATGGGGAGATATTTGGGCAGCTTATATGGAGTGAGTTGACATCCATACACCCTAACTTCAGTGTAATTATGGTATACATACCAGTCTCCTATTCTACTATGTTTGGACAACTGTAAAACTTTATTTATTTCATCACTGACCCTGGGTTGATTGCTACTACTTAGCATGTTAACCACTGGGTGAACAAATGAATCAATGAAATCCTTGTAGCTAAAAGCAGTGGAATATTTTTGGATTAAGGGTGTCCAAAAGATAACATATCTAGGATTGCCCTTAGTGTCTAGTTTTTGGATGTCAACTGTAAACCTTTTTGACTGGAAGTATAGAAACATATGGAATAATATTGAAGAGTATTTGAATACTCTATCATCTGGCAATCTGATCAATTGACCATGGATTTTGTCTACTAAGAATTGAGAAAAATTGAAAACTATAGGTGGAGGCTTGCTTGGGAAAAAAATAGAAAGGAAACCAAGTATAGGCTCATCTACATGTTCATCGGTGGTATATCCTAGAATACATGACAACATTGTTACAATCTGTCTGGCTCTTTCAGAAAAAATGGTGGCAGAATATGGAGGGCTGTCTATAGGAACTTGAACTTTTTCTAGGAGGAAAGTCTGAAAATTTTGGGATCTCTTGGGAAGGTCCAGCTTTAGGTACAGATTAATCAGGTTTTCAATAGAAAATGGGGTTTATTTAGGCTTTGGCTGGATCTCCAACATCTCATTTATTGATCCTATAGTGATTGTGAACAAAATTTGTTGGTTAGGAGAAACTATGGCTCTTTGACTTGGGATATAGCAGAGATGGCATAGGTGGATGATTTCAGGGAACTGGTATACCTGTGGGAACATGTATTTGGGTAAACTTGACTCCCATAGTTGAATATCATCATTCTGGTTTAGGAATTTATCTTTGCTCCAGTAGTGGAGTTTTAACAGATTTCTAGGGGAGGTTGTGTCTTTGATCTGGAAATATCTATCGGCCAATGGGAGGTGGCCAACATCTTAGTGAGGAGTTTGCGGGGGTTTTGTATCCAGAATGCTTTGGGAAGCCATAGATTTGTTTATTTTATTTAATTTATCACTATATGCCTTTAAGAAGTAGGCTTAGGACCTCTGAATAGTGTGACAAGATGAATTTAGCATGTAGAAAGGGTTTTGGATGCAACAGTGGCTTTCTTTAGGTTGGTAAGGCTTTTAATTGATTCAATTGATTAACCTATTAGAAATGTTGTACAAAGATTTAATTACAAGCCTTCGTCACTTCAGGAATACCTGGAAAATGAAGCTTTGGTTTGTAGAAGGGTTCTCTGGGGGCAGCGGAGGCTTTCTGAGGCTTCAATGGTCTTTATAGTGCTTCAATTCGGAGTCGGAAGTATCTTCTGCAACCCTTAACAAAATAATAGTGAAAATATTGGAAAGGGTGACTTCTTTTGTTTTTAACCAATCAATGGTTAATCTTTGGGCATGGGGTTAAGTTTAAACAGCAGGGCGGTTTCATATGACGCGAGGTTAAGTTTAAACAGCGGGGCGGTTTCATATGACGCGAGGAGGCGGTATTACAGTTTATCACACTGCTTTAGAGTGGTAGGGTGGTATTAATTTGGAGGACGCGATATAATGTGGGGTTGCCACGTAGCAAAAAGGCAAGTGGGATGAGTCAGGGTGTGGGGTCGGGCTATAGATAGGCGGAGGTTTAAATGATAGCGGGTGTTTAAATGAAGTGGGACCCAGGGATATTTTATGTGGAGGGGTATAATACATATTGCGTGTTGGATGTGGAGCCTGATTATCTTCTATATTCAAAGGTTTCAGCCGGATGTATACCCCAGGAAGACTGTACACCCTTCCACACAGGGGGGTGTGGGGGGCACTTGTCCCCTCGGTGGGGGTCCGGGGGTTAGCGGTCCCTTGGCGGGGGTTTATGGGCAGTGCCCCCGAAGCTAAAAATAGATGAAAAATTGCCTTGTAAAAGTCTAGTAATTTCTAGTCAATCTGGGCCGTTCATTAGGCAGATGATCTGACGGTATAAGTTATGTTTAATTTAGGGTTTTTTGCCCTAGAAGGAAACCCCTCACTATATATGAGGGAATTGTATTACGTCTATATGTATATGTATTCTGAGTGAGGAAGAGAGAGGAGATTGAGAGAGAAGAGGGAGTTACAACGAATCTATTATAGGTTGTATCTCTTCAGTTTGCTGGATAATATAATAAAAGAAGGACTGGTTGTTTCTCCATGGATGTATCCCAAACTGGGTGAACCATGTATATCTGTGTCTCTATTGTTTTATGTGTTTTCTATCTTTATATTTCTGCAATATTTTATGTGTTCCATTGCTCTGTAATATATAATTTTCTAACAACTGGTATCAAAGATGAAGGTCTATTTGGCTGACAAACTCGCAGGAAAAAAGGGTTCCTAGTTCGAGTGGGAGCAATGGCGGAAGATGGTAAGTTTAGGGTCGAGAAATTTAATGGCCAAAACTTCTCATTGTGGAAGATGCAGATGGAATATTATCTGTATCAGAAAGATCTGTACCTACCATTGGGTGGAAAAAAAAAATATTCCGACGGGTATGACAGATGAAGAATAGAACCTTCTTGAGAGAAAGGCACTTGGAACAGTATGGTTGTGCCTCGCAGCGTTGGTCGCCTTCAACATTTCGAAGGAAACAACGACAGAGGGTTTGATTAAGGCGTTGGTGAAACTATATGAAAAACCCTCGGCCTCAAACAAGGTATTTCTTATGAAATGGTTATTTAATGTGAAGATGTCGGAAGGTGGATCTGTTGCAGACCATTTAAATGATTTTAATACTATTACAAGGTAGTTAAGTTCTGTAGGGGTAAACTTTGATGATGAAGTTAGAGCTCTGTTATTCTTACGCTCATTGCCAAAAAGTTGGAATGGTTTAGTAATGGCCATTAGTAACTCTGTTTTTGATCTGGTACTTTAAAGTTTGATGATCTTGTCGGTGCTATCCTTAGTGAGGAAATGCAACGGAAAAGCTCTGGTGAGACATCAAGTAATGCTTTAAGTGTAGAGTCTAGGGGAAGAAAAATGGAAAGAGGAAAGAGCTTAGGATATCGCAGTAAATCAAGGAAAGGTAGATCCAAGTCCAAATTGGGGATAGTGTGCTGGAAATGGGGAAAGAAAGGACACCTGAAGAAATACTGTAGATCTCGAAAGGGAAAAGAAGGAGATGCACAACAAGAAAACAATCATGAAGCAAATGTGACAGGTGAGGTGTTACAAGATGCTTTGATTCTCTCTTTTGAAAATATTATTGATTCCTGGGTGGTATATTCAGGGGTCTCATTCCATGCCACACCTGATAAGAAATATTTTCATGACTATGTTCAAGGAGATTTTGGACAAGTCCGTTTGGGTGATGATAAAACCTATAAAACTGTTGGAATGGGTAAGGTTCTTGTAAAACAGTAGAATGGAAACAAATGGCTACTAAAGGAGGTAAGGCATGTTCCAGATCTGAAGAAAAATCTAATTTCAACAGGGCAGTTAGGCGGTGAAGGTTGTGTGACAAC
>APFE030994230.1:332491-348714 GCA_000404065.3 Pinus taeda
ACTTGTGGTGAAGGGGTTTGCACAGAAGAAAGGTATTGATTTTGATGAAATATTTTCTCTTGTTGTTAAAATGACTTCAATCAGAACTATTTTAAGTCTAGTAGTAGTTGAGGATTTGCATCTTGAGCAGTTGGATGTAAAGATAGCCTTTCTCCATGGGGATTTGGAGGAAGAGATATATACACAGCAGCCACAAGGATATGAGGTAAAAGGGAAGGAGAAACTAGTGTGCAGGTTGAAGAAGAGCTTGTATGGCTTAAAACAGGCTCCAAGGCAGTGGTATCTAAAATTTGACAAGTTTATGTCTGCACAAGGTTATACTAGATGTCACTCTGATCATTGTATTTATTTGAAAAAGCAAAATGATGGCAGCTATATTATATTCTTATTGTATGTAGATGACATGCTTATTGCAGGGTCTAACATGCAAGAAATATATGTGCTCAAAAGAAAATTGGCAAATTCATTTGCAATGAAGGATTTGGGAGCTGCAAAACAAATCCTTGGTATGAGAATAACTAGAGACAGGAAAAATCACAAATTAACATTGTCTCAGAATGAGTACATACAACAAGTGTTGAAAAGGTTTAATATGCAGAATGCAAAACCAGTTAGTATACCTTTGGCTAGCCATTTCAAATTAAGTAAGGAGGCATGTCCCAAGACTTAGGAAGAAATGGCTCATATGTCTAAAGTTCCATATGCATCAGCAGTTGGAAGTTAATGTATGCAATGGTCTGCACAAGGCTTGATATTACACATGTAGTGGGAGTTGTAAGTAGGTATATGAATAATCCAGGAAAAGAACATTGGATGGTGGTGAAGTGGATTCTCAGGTATTTGAGAAGTACCACAAATCAAGCATTATGCTTTGGTGGTTCAAACATTGCTCTACAGGGATATGTTGATGCAGATATGGCAGTTGACAGAGATAACAGGAGGAGCACTACAGGATATGTATTTACTGTAGGTGGAACAACTGCCAGTTGGGTTTCAAAAATCCAAAGTGTTGTTTCACTTTCAACAAGAGAAGCAGAGTATGTTGTTGCTACACAGGCTAGTAAAGAAATGATTTGGTTATAAATGTTTCTAGATGAATTTGGTAAGAAGCAGGAGTTGGGCAGGTTATATAGTGACAGCCAAAGTGCCATACATCTTGCAAAGAACTCTGCATTTCATTCCAAGACTAAACATATACAGCTCAAGTACCATTTCATATAGTCAGCATTGGAAGATGGACAGTTGAAGCTGGAAAAGATACACACTAGCCAGAATCCTGTAGATATGTTAACAAAAGTTGTAACCAGGGAGAAACTGAGAATCTGCTCAGTTTCAATTGGTCTTCAAGTATAATGAAGAAGATGAGAAACAACCAGGTTCAAAGTGGAGTCATTGTCTAGAAAATGAAGCAGCAGTGGAGTTGCTATAATCAGTCTCCAAGTGGGAGATTGTTGGGTGTGGAGCCTGATTATCTTTTGTATTCAAAGGTTTCAGGCGGATGTATACCCTAGGAAAACTATACACCCCTCCATGCGGGAGGGTTCGGGGGAAGCACCCCCAAAGCTAAAAATAGATGAAAATTTGCCTTGTAAAAGTCTAGTAATTTCTAGTCAATCTGGGCCATTCATTAGATGGATGATCTGACGATATAAGTTATGTTTAATTTAGGGTTTTTTGCCCTAGAAGGAAACCCCTCACTATATATGAGGGAATTGTATTGTTTCTATAAGTATCTGTATTCTGAGTGAGGAAGAGAGAGGAGATTGAGAGAGAAGAGAGAGTTATAGCAGATCTGCTATAGGTTGTATCTCTTTAGTTTGTTGGATAATATAATAAAAGAAGGATTGGTTGTTTCTCCATGGACGTAGCCCAAACTGGGTGAACCACGTATATCTGTATCTCTCTTGTTTTATGTGTTTTCTGTGTTTATATTTCTGCAATATTTTATGTGCTCCATTGCTTTGTAATATATAATTTTCTAACATTGCGAAGATTTAATATAGTGGGGGTTGGGATTATATGGCAGGGAATAAATATATCAAAACTATAGGTTAAAATAATATAAAGGGGTCTTGGGGAAATATGAGAGCGAATTTTAGAAACACATTAGGGATGTGTTAAATAATATCGGGGGGGATTTTTGCATGGGGCCCGATTACCTTAAGGGAAGGGTTTTAATGATGGGAATGGGTTTTTAAGCTAGGGAAAGGGTTTTAGGAAAGGGATAGGGTTAGAATAAGGGGAAAATCAAGAAGGGGAATGTGTTAGAATAAGGGAAAATAAATAGGGAAGGGGTTTTCATACAAGGGAAAATGAGTTTGGAAGGAAGTTAGTAATATAAAATGAGCCAATTGATGCTCTCCATGCCTTGTGAAAACTGCTTTTGCCTACCCATCATTTACCCTTAACATTTTTTCTTCATTTACTGGGTTCATTTGAGCTTGTTGACCCTTTATTTCTTTTTCTTTTGTAAGAAAACTATCTAATTCTAACCTTATGACTTTCCAATGGCTCAGATTAAACTGTTGAGCTCATTATTATTCTATACCTAACTACTGATCTGTCAAGATTAAACAGTTTGGCTAGATCTTTATTTTCTATCTATCAGCATGAAACTTAAAGCATGAATGAATCAAGATTAAAGTATTTGACCATCATGGATTGTGGCATTTTTTACAATCTACACACAATCTTATTTTGCACAGTAAAGTAAAAAGTAGTGGCATTTGAATTTGCATCACTTGCAGAATCTATTTTTTATCTATTTTTGGTGGGGTTCATATTTTATTTTCTTTTTTTTATCATTTTCTTTTAGTCCTTTTATTTTTCTTTTAGGACTTCACCCTCTTTACATTTTTTATTTTTAGTATGGGAAAACATTTTGCAGAAAGCAAAAGTATGTACAATAGTACAACACTAATCATAGTCAATTCAAAATTATGAATCCTATTATTATAGGAACCTAACACACAACAATAGAATGTTTGGTTATTTCATATTGCATGCCTAGAACAATAGGATTACATGCATTTTAACTTAGCATTATTTTGAAGGAAAGTCTCTTAGCAGTTAGTTAGATGAATGGTGTGTTTAAGCATTTTATTTCAGTATTTCCTTACTACAGTAGACAAGATTTCAGTTAGTGCAAATTCCCCTTTCGTCATTGGTAATAAAGCTTCTTCTAAATCAATAGAAGGCTAGTTTTAGAAACCATAGTGGTTTATCGCCATCTTAGAAGTGACAAAGAGTGGACCCATCAAATCTGCTTGTGTACACAACATTGTCACCTCCAAGTTTGTACGAACCCCGGGTTGATAAAGTAAAGTTGGTAGCCCCAAGAGTTGCAACATTCTTACTACAATATTGGTGCTCATCAATTGACATGGGCCTATTAATGTTCGATACATAGCACAATGCATACAATTCTGGATGACATAAACTCACCAATGTGGAGCCACCAAAGGTTTCCATATGGCAGGAAAATATCGTATTTTGAGTTGTCCAATAGGCTCAAAATTAGATGACATGTAGCCCTCTCAGGGAATTCCACATGCCTACTATGATGTCATAATGATGCCAACAGAAGAATGACCATTAACCCTTTAGTCACGGTCATATTGCAAGATCATATGGGCTTAGAAGCTTTGAGTCTCTCTATCTAACATTAAACCTATCCATATCATGAATATTATAATGAAAAATAATTGGTTTAACTCTTTAAACCATTGACATATGGTCGACCCTACCTAATAGCTCGGGTCTGCCAAACATATATATATATCTATATATATATATATACGACCCAATGGATGTGTGAATAGAACGAATGGAAATGTGAATAAATCTCATTGTTATGGTTTTTTGTGACCATGTTTAAAGACTTATATTGTTATGATTCGCAGCGAAGTTTCTCATTCATTTTGAATATTAAGAGCTAACCTCGAATCCTATTAGTCTGAGAGAACGAAACTTATTGATCTGGTTTTGTTGACTGGTTGGTTGAATATGTTTTTGCCATCATTTTCACTAAGGTTGGTCGAGTTTTGGAATGGCATATTGATGTAGTGAATTTGCACCAATCCTATAGTCAAGGCCATTACAATGTTACCACTATAATGAAGTTTTATGACTAATTTTGTTTCCATTGTGGAAAAAGTCGAGGATAAAGTCGAGGCTATTACATTGTTGCTACTATAATGAAGTTTTGTGATCAAGTTCATTACCGCTATTGATGAGACTAAATGCGGATCTGAGGCCATTTCATTGTTGCTACTAGAAAAAAAATTTGTGACCGAGTTCATTTCCACTATGGATGAGGCCAAGGCCATTGCATTGTTGCAACCATAACGAAGTATTATAACCAAGAATATTACCATTATAGACAAGCCCAAGGATGAGGTCGAAGCTACAAATTATTGTCATCATGGATGAAGGTGAGGCCATATATTATTACTGTTGTGATCCCTAAGAGATGACAAGCTAGAGCATAACAAGTATGGTATAACAACGTGGACCTACAGAGGTATGAAGTGTCAATGGGAAATTCGTTGAATATAGTGACTCCTCTATAATTAGATGAGGATGAACCATTATGCCAATGCACACCAAGAGTGTAGTTGGTAAGTTGTTGGAATAGTATGTGGGTGGTCGTAAGTTTGACTTGTGACACAAATATGTTAGTTTATTTTTTAATATATTTTCCCATTCTATAGCATTGTTAGCAACTTTTGATGTCCTGCACTAGAATATTATGGTCATTTTGTAGAAACAATGTTATTTTTCTGTCAATTTATAGAATGCACCCTGAAAATGTGATGATGTCAAATAATTAATTCAATATATGGTTTGTTATAATTTTTGTGGGTTTTTTGAGTCATTTTTAATCCAAATTGAAACTGGAAGATGTTGGGAAGTTAGGACTCATAGACGAATGCACCTAGATAGGTTTGATAGTATTTTAGCTCATGATTGGTGACTAAAATATATTATGTATGTTTGGAAAGTCTATGATCATATTGCAGGTATGTTAGATACATAAAGATAATAGGTTTAGAGAAAAGGTTTGAATGATTAGACTACATTTTTGGTTGGAGCAGAGTTTTGGGACAAAAATATGAAAAATCACAACAAGGATTGACAGTGGTGTAGAAAATTTGTGTAGGCTAACCCGATAATTCAATATAAATCAAAGCAGAATACTATAATCTTCTTCTACTATCGATTTGCAGAAGCTTAAAGATCGAGATGAACAATATAACCAGAAGAAGAAGAATCAATGGCAAAATACACATGAAAATACTTTAGGGAAAGTCTCAGCTAAAAAAACCCCACACTATTGTATTGTCATACATGGTGGAAATACATAAGAATTATATAAAGCCTTAGCTCTCACAGCTAGCTAGCTCTTAGTGCAATCCTCACAGATGCTCACAAGAAATCTTGGCTTCTCTCCAGCCTTCCTCTGTAGCCTCCAAGCTCCTATTTCCTTGCACTGTTCCTTGTGAATGATTCTCCAATTACCAAGTTGAAAACCTGCTTCAAAACTGTGCAATCCTCAAGGATAAATCCTTCACTGCATGCATGAGTTTTCTCGATGAGAAAACACATGCAACTGATAGTACATTGTCCTTGAACATTAATCTAAACTAGGTCTTTCTCAAAATAGACATGCATGAATTTCTAATGAGGGAATCTTCAGTGAACTGAAGTAGCACTAGTTGAGTGCATGCATGCATCAACTGACTATTAACTCACTATTAGTTCCTCAAACAGTTTGGAACTAATTTAACTGGACTTAACTTATAAACTAAGTTAACTAATTACAACTCAAATATAGTCTCATCATAGTCAATCCCCTCGACCTGTGAAAAGCCACGGGAAACAAGTCTTGCCATATGCTTCTCCACACTACCATTAGCAGCTTGCTTTACCTTGTAAAGCCAACGAGAACTCACAACTAACTTGTTCTCTGCTCTTGGAACCACGTCCCAAACACTGTTACGAAATATGGAGTCATACTCCTCCACCATAACATCAACCCAATTCGGCTGCTGCACTACTTCCTAAAGGAAGATGGCTCGGTCTCAACACTTTCCCCAGCAAGGGCCATGTATCCAGTGTACCTCTCAGGTGACCTCCTCTATCTGTGCTGAGAAGATGGTGCTCCCACCTTCTCTCTCGTATCCTCCAACAATCTATCAGCTTCTCTTGTGCGCTTCTATCCATCTCTGGAAGACTCTGCTTGAGTGGATGTCTCCACTCCTGGAACCTTTGCATTCAGCTGCTCCGCATCATTTTGAGGATCCTCCTCCTTAGGAACAAACAATTCCTCTAGAACCTGCATCTGGAGCTCCCTCTCAAGGGAAACTCGCATGGCCTTCTTTTCATCAAACTTGAGATCTCGGCGAACCACTGTCCTCTAATTGGTAGGCAAGTAGACCCGATAGTTGTGAGGTGTATCAGTGTACCCCACAAATATCCCCAACTTTGCTATCGGCTCAAGCTTCTTCCATGCATCCTTTTTCACATGGCAATATACCGATGAGCCGAAGATCCTGAAGTGACACACATTTGGTCTCTTATTGGAGAAAGCTTCCTCTGGCATCTTCATCCCAAGCATGCGATGCAGACTTCTATTCTGCAAATAGACCGATGTGTTGCATGCCTCAGCCCACAAGTGAAGTGGTAGGCCTTCGTCATGCAACATTTCCCATGTTGCCCCTACTATATTTTTGTTCTTCCTCTTGGCCACCTCATTCTGATATGGATTATGAGGTGCCGTCAACTCTCGTTTAATTCCTTCCGCTACACAAAAGTCCTTAAACTCTTGAGAGACATATTCTCCACCCTTGTTGCTTCTCAAGGCCTTGATCTTCTTCCCTAACTCTTTCTTGACCAAATCTTTGAACTCACAAAACCTTGTGAAATTTTGGTCCTTCTTCTGCATGAAATAAATCCAACATTTACGAGAATAGTCATCAATGAAAATCACATAATACCTTTGCTTCATTGTGGATGCCATCGAGAATGGTCCACACAAATTAGTATGAACTCGATCTAAGATAACCTCTGCTTGACTATCTCAATCATGAAAGGAAGGGTTGGTGTAATTTCCCAAGGTACAACCTTTGCATGCGTCAACTTGCTCAAGTTTACCGTTGGGAAGTCCTGTAGATATCTGCTGCATTATCTTCAAAGCCCCATGATGCAAATGGCCCAACCGCCTGTGCCACAACTCTCCAATGTCTTGGCTTTGCACCAATTCTGCTTTCATACTCAATGCTACACAATAATCTACCTCTAGTTTATAGATATTCTTCACCCGAATCCCCATCCTCTTGGTTTGACATATGGCTATGTGTCTTAGGAACACCTTTCCTTTATTGAAGACAACATCGTAGCCTTTTTCCTCCAACATCGCGACTAATACCAAGTTCTTATTCAGTCCAGGCACATACATCACATCTGTCAAGGTGAGAGGAGCTCCATGCTCCCTTTGAAAAGCAACCGTGCCCACTCCTGAAACACTATACCTTTCATCGTCACCAATCTCTATGTGCATCTTGAGGTCTTTCTCCTCCAAGGCACTGAATAAATTTTTATCATTGGTCATGTGGAATGAGGCTCCACTGTCAAGATACCAGACACAACTCATCATCGATGGAACCATGCATGCGATGAGGGTAAAGTCCATTCCGAACTAAGAGGCTAATGCCTCACCTTCCAATCCTTCCAAGGATCCCTTCGTGGATTTCTTCAATGGAAAATTAGTCACATAATGTCCCATCTTGTGAAAATTAAAGCATCTTACTTTAGACATGTCAACCTTCTTCCCTCCATGAGAAGAATTCAATTTGAAATGGGAATCCTTCCCCTTCCCTTTCCTTGCCTTACTTGATAAGGCCAAATTTTCTCCATCATCATTCTTGGATGAAGAACCATATCATCTTCTCCTCTTGATCTCCTCCTGCATAAGATCCAACCACAGTCGTTCCCAATCCAGTAGTTTCTCCCTTCCATTCACAGAGTCTTGGTAGCTATTCCAACTCTTTGGAAGGCCAAGGAGAGCGAGGCTCACCATATCATCATCGGCAGTAGTTATTCCCACACTGCCAAGCTCATCTCTAAAGGTGGTGAGCTTATTCAGATATGTGGAAATAGTATCACCCTTCTCCATATTGATTCTTCAAATATTATCCTTGAGCACCAATTTCCTCTGGTTGCTACTGTTCTGGTAGAGGTCCTTCAATGTCTTCCACATTGAAAATGGAATATCCTTCCCATTGAGACTTGAGATAATATGGTCTTGAACTCCCTCAAGGATGATCCGTCTCACCTTCACCACACACTTCTTCCACTCAGCCAACTCTTCTGCATTAGTTGAAGTTGGCTTTGAGATTTCTCGATCAATGAATTCCTTCAAGCCATTGTCTTCCAATACAGCCTTCATTCTATCTTTCCATGCTATGTAATTCAAGCTACCTTCCAAGGCATACTCGAGTCTCAAGCCATAGAATGCCATTAGCCAACCTTGAAGTATGATATGAATTCGATTTGCACCTGCAACCCCGAACTTCAAACTTTGAATTCTTTTCTCAGTATATTGTTCACAGCACTGATACCATGTAGAAAATTTGTGTACGTTAACCTAATAATGCAATATAAATCAAAGCAGAAGACTATAAACTACTTCTACTATCAATTTGCAGAATCTTAAAGATTGATTTAAACAATATAACCAGAAGAAGAAGAATCAATGGCACAATAAACATGAAAGTACTTTGGGGAAAGCATCATCTAAAAAAAACCCCACACTATTGTATTACCATACATGGTGGAAATACATAGGAATTATACAAAGCCTTAGCTCTCACAGCTAGCCAACTCTCAGTACAATCCTCACAAATGCTCACAAGCAATCTTGGCTTCTCTCCAGCCTTCCTCTCTGCCCTCCAAGCTCCTATTTCCTTGCGCTATTCCTTGTGGATGATTCTCCTATTACCAAGTGGGAAACCTGCTTCAAAACTGTGCAATCCTCAAGGATAAATCCTTGACTACATGCATGAGTTTTCTCCACGAGAAAACACATGCAATTGATAGTACACTGTCCTTGAACATTAATCTCAACCGGGTCTTTCTCAGAATATACATGCATGTATTTATGATGAAGGAAGCTTCAGTTAACTAGAGTAGCACTAGTTGAGTGCATGCATGCATCAACTGATTGTTAACTCACTATTAGTTCCTCAAACATTTTGGAATTAATTTAACTGGACCTAACTCAGTAAACTAAGTTAACTAATTACAACTCAAATATAACTCAATCTTATCTCCTTAATTTAAGGGATAACTCTTGCAATGACTTTAGAAATACTTCTAACTTGAATTTCTCCAACTAATTAATTTAAAATTAATTAATTAATTATTTCCAAGTAGATGTTAAGACTAAATTCGATTTTAATTCACAATTTAATTCAAGGAACTCCTATCGAGGTAGTTGATCTCTTGTCAAAAAATAATTTTGATGGTGAAGGTGATATTTATGCATTTGAACATATGTATAAATTTCTTGAAAGTTGTATCTCTAATGGTGTACGTCATGAAAGTCTCATATGCATAATTTTCACTCTCACCTTTGAAGGTCTCATCAAAGGATGGTGTGAAGCATTGCCACCCACATCTATCCTTTCATTGGAATATTTCATTGATGAGTTTCAATCTTGTTTTGGAGAATTTAATTTTGAGGCATTGTGTAAAATGATCAATGATCTTATAATGAAATTGAATGAATCCTTGAAATATTTTTGAAATGTATTTCACAATATTTTTTGTAGATTTCCTTTGAAAGACGTGGATTTAGATTATTTGAAGGAATGGCCTCAATGGTTAGTTTCCCTCTCCAAGGAACAATATGACTCCGAATCAAACATTGATCATCAATTACATGAATATTTTAATGATCCACATGTTGCAAATAGGCCAAAGATTATGCTTAATTTTATCATGCCAACCTTTGTCTCTTTTTCAAGTGTGATTCAAGAAAAATCTCAATCCTCAAAGGAGGAAATTTTTACATCTCTCATGTTCTTTCATCTTCATCACCTAATGAAATGTTGTTTTGGGAAAATAATGAAATATTGGTTATCAATGAATCCAGTAATTTTGTTCCTCTTCCCAACAAGATCCTTCATTTGCCATGTTTCTTCTTCATTGTGCATGTCTTGCTTCAGGATCAAAGGACTTAAGCTTTCCTTTACCTTTTCGTAGATTGTTTCAGGTTAGCATATACTCAAGCAAGTCGCATCAACAAATACATGCTCTATATCAAACTTTATCCAAAATCTTTTACTTATAGATGCATCAGAATTACATGAAACATAGCTTATTGGCCATGGAAAATAAAAGCACATAAAAAAATATGGAAATAACAAGATAAGCATGAAACCATGAAACAGAGATTTGATTACAGTTCGTCCAATTTGGACTACGTCTCTGGGCCCTGCTCAATAGTGGGGAGGCCTTCATTCATTAAGTGGCATAAAAAGACAGAAAAGTACAAGCAAAATTCATTTACAATCCCTATACCTCTGAGCTGGAATATGGACAAATAATGGAGAGCCCAGCTTTAGAAACAGGTAGTACCACCGAAATCCTACCGAAAACTCATGCAAAAATGCCTATTCGAACACCCAATTTGGATAATCTGGCTTTCTGCACCCTCTCGAAACCTCACTGCTGCTCAAGGCGAGGTTTCAGCCTACTCCCGAGTTGGGTTACTGCTGCACGTGATGTTCTAACTATCAGCCAGTCTCCCCCCCTTTCCTGTGTGGACTGTCCCATATATATAACTTGATCAGTGACTCTTCAATTTCGGGTAGTTCCAACAGATGACAAATTTAGGCAGGTGGGTTGTTTCCAACAGAGATTCTCAGGCCTGGAATAGTACACAGGTAACAAACCTATCATACATGGAAAAAAACCATAAATAGTTCAAATGGACCATTCCATTTTAAACCTCAAATCGACGGAAAAATATTCCTGAACCTGGTGGATAACACAGAGAATGGACATTTTAACTTGGAGGGAAAAACTGACCTTTGAAACAAGTGACCTATGATAAAGGCGGAATAATCAGTGCATAGCCCATCACAAATCAAAATTGGCAAAGCCAGGGGTAATATTGTACACAAGACTCTACACGCATCGATATGTGATGTGTGATTAACGATAGACTCGACGAGACTATCAACTGAAACCCATAACAATATTGCATCTGGGATCCATCAGCATATCACAATCGACGAAGCTAGGGGTAACATATTGGGACTATGTGATGTGTGATTGCGATATCGTAAATTGTAACCTGGTCCTGCCGAGGGCCGATTATGTACTTCTCCTTGCAATGTGCAATATGTGATTTATCGCATCGCACCCCTTCCCTACTCGGGGCCGATTTATACCCATCTTTCCTTGCGATTTGCTATTGCAATTATCGCATCACATCCTGGTAATGTTGGGGCCGATTTTTGAACCTCGAACTTCTGTAATATGCGATCAACAAATTGCGGGGCCAATGGAATCCTTCCACTTGGCACTTCCCCATTCGTTGAAGACTCTGCCATGTCATTTTCTCCTGTCACCTATCCAAGTCAAACTTGAACTTTGACTTGACCTAACTTCTTCAGATGATCTCGAATCCGAGTTTTGTTTGCACCGTTGGAATCTAGATGATGAGCACTTCTATTTGAAGCTAAGTTTATCGAGATTCTTCCATTTTGAGTTTTGACCCTTTTTACCACGCCACTGGTACTTTTTAGAGATCCGCCTAGATCAAGGAACCAAAAGGATTTCCTCCCAAGAGAGGAATCCAACATGAAATATAGTTGCAGAAAGATAGTCCTCTTCCTAACATTGGTATGTATAGGATTTCAGTGATGGAAAGTGCAAAAGTTAAAAAACAAATTCAAGAGTTGTTGGATAAAGGGATCATCAAGCCAAGTTCTTCACCATGTGGGTCACCTATTGTTTTGGTGCCAAAGAAGGATGGAACATGGCGCATGTGTGTGGACTTTCGTGCATTGAACAAGATTACAGTAAAGAACCCTTACCCACTGCCTAGAATAGATGACTTACTTGATCAATTGAAATATGCAAAGTATTTTCCTAAGTTGGACTTAAGGAGTGGCTACCATCAAATTAGAATTGTTGAATGAGACATTTGGAAGACAACTTTCAAAACAAAACAAGGTTTGTTTGAATGGCTAGTTATGCCTTTTATTTTATGTAATGCTCCTGCTACCTTCATTCTTGTGATGACTGATGTATTGAGGTCATTTCATCATGAGTTTTTTATAGTCTACTTAGATGACATCTTAATTTTCAGTAAATCTCATGATGAACATGTCATGCATGTGAGAAAGTTATTTGATGTCTCAAAGACAAAACAATTGTATTTAAAGATGTCAAAGTGTGAGTTTGGAAATACTTCTTTAGTTTACTTGGGTCATATTGTTGGAGGAGGTGAGTTGAAAATATATCCCTCCAAGATTGATGTCATTTTAAATTGGCCAATGCCCAAGACAGTTACTGAGGTAAGAAGTTTTTCGGGAGCAGCTGAATATTGGAGGAAATTCATTGCTAACTTTTATTTTATAGCATCTCCTTTTCAAGCATTGGCTAGTGTGAAAAAGGTTTTTCAGTGGGGAGGCAAACAAAAAAAGGCCTTTGATGCATTGAAGGAAAAGATCATTTCAACTCCAGTACTTGCACTTCCAGACTTGAGACAGTCATTTGAGATCTAGACCGATGTTAGTGACTACGCCATGGGTGTAGTCCTCATGCAACATGGTAAGCATATCTATTTTCATTCAGAAACTTTCAATGGTGCAGTGATTAACTATCCTACATATGACAAGGAATTGTATGCATTGGTGCAAAGTGTGAAAAAGTGGAAACACTACTTGATGGGTAAGGAAACAATTATTCACATCGATCATTAGCCATTGCAATACTTGCAATCTCAATCTAAGTTTCAGCAATCAAGGCACTTCCTATGGATGGGTTTTCTTCACAATTCCATTTGGTAATAAGGAATAAGAAAGGTATCTACAATAAAGTTGTTGATATGCTTTCTAGGCCTATTATTAGTGCAGCTAATTTACTCAAGCATAATTATGTTTTGCATGAAAGTTATATTGAGCAATATGCATTAGACAATGACTTTCAGGATGTTTATGCAAGCTTGAGCCAAGGTAACCAAGTAGAGGAATTGGATTATCATTTGCATGATAACTTGTTGTACCATCTTGGCAAGCTTTGTATTCCATAGGGAGAAAGAGTCAACATAATAAGAGAGGCACATACTTCTCTTATTGCTAGTCATTTCAATGTAAGTAAGATGGTGGCACATCTATAGAGGTATTGTTATTGGCCTCGTATGCTTGAAATTGTGACATGTTTTATTGAAGGATGTTTAGTATGTGTAATCAGTAAGCCTAGCAATAAGAAGTTAGGATTGTACACACCACTTGTGGTTCTTTCACGACTGTGGGAGAGTGTTTCTATGGATTTTGTAGGAGGTCTTCCATTGTCAAAAAGAGGTCATAATTATTTGTATGTAGTTGTGGATAGGTTCAACAAAACGTGTATTTTGATGCCATGTAAAAAGAAAATTACAGCTGAACAAACTTCTTAGTTATTCTTTCATAATATATGGGTGTATTTTGGATTTCCCACCTCCATTGTTAGTGATCGAGATTCTCGCTTTGTTTGGAATTTTTTGTCAAGATTGTGGGGATTCATGGACACCAAATTGAAAATGAGTACAAGATATTAAATAGACCACATGACACAAAAAAGTGAGCGGTTTCCTAATTGAATGATAATAAAAGTCACCAAGAGACAATTGCTTCAAGACATGAGAAGGTACACATGGTGAAAGGCTAAGGAAAAAACCCAATGAAAGTGCCTAATGAAGGTGTTAAATATGTGGAGCATGTACGTACTGGGCCTAAAGAAGAAACTATAAAAGACAAATACTAAAGCATTGTTCCAAGATTATATCTGATGGAAAGGGTTTCAAGAGGGACAAATACAAAGTGGTTGAAAAATTTGTTGAAGGAGATCTCGATAGGTATAGAGTATCAACAATAGGACAAGAAGCATTGGTGGTCTAAAAATCAACTATGGCATCAAAAGGTATGGATATCTTCAATCTATAATCTGAAACATTTTAAGAAATTTAATATGGTTAATGTTTTTCCTCCAATTCAACGCAAGTTATTGTGAATTTCGCACTTTAGACAAGAAACATAGGGATAAATTTGACAAAAGAAGTTGGATGAAGAAAAAACATGCATGCTTAGTCATTGGAAAGTCCAAATTATTTTATGACATCCATTAATTCGCTTGCAAGAAAAAATGGTTTTGTTTTCTCAAGTAAAAGTCAGTTACAACAATAGGACAAGAAGCATTGGTGGCTTAAAACAGCTCAAAAAACCAACTATGGCATCAAAGGCATGGATATCTTAAGTCTAGAATCCGTATCATTTAATTTTTTTTAATATGGTTCATGTTTTTCCTCCTAGCATGAGTTATTGTAAATTTCACATTTTAGACAACAAACATAGGGATAAATTTAACAAAAAAAGTTGGGTGAAGAAAAAAATGCAAAGTACAAATTATTTTATGACATCCATCGATGCCCTTTAAAGGAAGTTGTGCTTTGTCAAGTACAAGTTATTAGCTCTTATACCATTGAAGAAATATAGAGCAATGGTTGAAACTTGAAAAGGAATTTGATAAGAAAATTAAGGTTCTCAAAATTAGAGTTTGGGAAAATAAACTCTAATTACTTCTCTAAGTATTGCAACACTCAAGGTATTTGCACAACATAACTGCAGTGTATAAAGGAAAAGAGGACCATTGTTGAGATTAAAAAGATCATTGTTAAGGAAATAAACTCTCAAATAGCTTTTGGGTTGAAGCAATGTATACTAATACTATATACAACAATGTAATCATTGAATAGAAGCCACACTAAGGTTGTAAGAAACATCTCACCTACAAGGGAATAAGTGATAGAAAATAATAAGTAAATTGCTAAGCTTCATGTAGGTATGGACACGTGTGATATCTGGTACAAATATGGCAATTTTCTAGAACATGAGATCTATTTACACCATTCTCAGAATTTTTACATATCACTATCAAAGTCACTTCACTTGGGTTGAGGAATAACTTTGTAGAGCTCAGTTATAACTAAAGCCTGAAATAAACTTTAAAATAGGAATAAATATTGGCAAATCAAATTAAATATGAAAAAAGGATTTTTCATTCCAAGATATGACCAGTTCATAGACAATAAAATAAGCAAAAAAAAATCTAAAATCTAAAAGGAACTGGAGAACGAGATGTAGCTGGAATCTCCATTGCAAAACATTGGGCTATATAGGTAGTTTATCTTAGAAGCAAGTGAGGTGAAGGAATAATTGCTACTCTAATTTCAATCCATGTAGATACTTAGTATTTGTACTAAATTATAAGTTAACTACCTTTTAATTTTGGCGATTGGATGGAAAGTATTTTGATATCAAGTAAAGTTGGAAATTACCCTTTCAACCACGTTAATTAGGTAGAATTTATTTAAATATTTTATAATGTTCAATTGTTAATAGGTCTTTGTACTGGTGCAAGTTTAAGATGTTAGCTATAGGTAAACACTAAAGAATACAAGAAGGATGGAAAGGAGAAAAGAACTAAGTTGTGTCTCATTGTATGAAAAGGAATATAAGAAAGATGGGAGGAGAAAAGAACCTCTCAATGGAAAGGTGGATCATGAATACTTCAGTAAGCTAAGTAGGTGGAAGGGATAACTATTTTCACTTTCTGTAACATTACTTTTTTAGGTGGAAGGGATATCTATTTTCACTTTCTGTAACATTACTTTTTGTTCAATTCGTAGAAGCCTAAACATAATTAACCATAATTGTTTATTATTTGTCACCATCTAATGGTGGTTATATGGTCTTTTTTGGTTTCACCAATGTCATTATCATGTTAAGTTTGTGTTAAATATCATGTATAGAAAATTTATATTAAGAGTAGTGTAGATCCATCTTAATCATGGATCTATCAAGCACTAAGAGGGATGAAATCTCTTGTAGTAAAAACCTTTTTTAGAGTGAAAATATCTAAGAAACATTTATACCTCTAAGAAATAATAA
>APFE030994230.1:356885-373055 GCA_000404065.3 Pinus taeda
GAAATGGAGTGATAATGAAAACGAAAGTATTTAATTCGAAAGTTTTGGAAACATGAAGCACGTCTCAAAGCTTCTGTGTAAAAGTTCCACTCTACCGTTTTCCGGTGACTCATAGGTGAGTCATCTCCCATGAGGATGGGAGGTCCTTTGCATGCATCCAAAGAGGAATAGACTTCCTTTGCAGTAGCCATATGATTTGATGCACTAGAATCTATAATCCATGCATCAGGGGAAGAATTAATTGCAACTAAAGCATGAAAATTGTTACCTTTCCCGTGTGGCAGATCCTTAGTTTTCTTCTTAGCGCCCTGAGGGATGTGGTCCCCAAGGTTGTGTTTCTGAAGGATTTCTGCCATTTGGTCAATTTGTTTCTTCATGCAAGAGGATTCTGGATGGAATCCTCTTTGACAATAGGTGCATTTGTTTCCTTTCTTCCCTTTATCATTTCTCGAGTCGGAGGAGTCATTGAAGGGCTTGGTGTACCCTTCCTTCTTTGGATGGGAATGCGCTTTTCCCTTGTCTTTTTGCTGCTGATTTTTCTGATTTGAATCAGATCTATGATTTTTATTGTGGCTTCCATCATGCACAACAAGTGCATGCGCTTTTGGAGGTTTGATTTTCCCCATGCCAATGAGTTTATCTTGCTCAAAAGTAAGGGATTCCATGAACTCTTTGAGAGAAGGCATAGTGTAGGATTTACTTGTTGCAAGCCTTACTAAATGAAATGTAGACACAAACACAGAGTATTCCAGTCCGAGCTTTGACATAATAGAGAGAACTTGGCGACTCTCCTCTTTGGATTTGTCAATTCCACAACCCTTGAGTCGCAACAATAGATCATTATATTTGGTGAAGAAGTCTTGAATTCTGTCATAGTTCTGTGGATCCAATGACAACAGCTACACTTCGAGCAGATGTCCTTTCATCTCATCTTGCTTCCTGTAGAGTTCTTCAAACTTTTCCCAAATCTCATTGGGAGTATTGTAGGCAGATAGATGAAACTGCAACTCTGGAGACATGCACATGCATATGGATTCGTGGGCCTCATCCATACGGTTGAGGTACTTGGATTTCTCTATGGCTGAAGTGGGTTCCACTTTTGTAGCCATGGTAATCCTGTACAACCCTTTATGATGAAGGTATCGAGCCATTTGGTCCTTCCAATTCGTGATAGTTGTATGGTGTTAGGATCGATGCTTTAGGAAACTCCATTTTTCTGTCGATCTTTGATCTCCAAGCTGTAATACCTACAAAATAATGTACTGGTGTGCCTTTTATCTAGCAACCTGTGGGCTCTGATACAATGTAAATGTGTTAGAAAACCTGCATAGATGAATCTAGCTAGTAAAGGTTGAACACACAACTTTGCAGAGCAGAAACACTAAAAGAAAATCGAAAGAACAAAAGAATGGTTCAATAGAAAATAGGTTACAATGCTCATGATATAGCATTACTGGGTGAAGATCCCAAGGTAATGCACCATAGTGGTGATCAATGAGAAGACTCAACACCTACAACAAGTTCTAGAGAGAACTAGCTAGTTGGGGAGTGAAAGAATGAGCAAATCAGGGAGTAAATCATGCAGAAGAACTAACCAGTTGCGCAGTTAAAGGAGTAAATCATGCAGAAGAACTAACCAGTTGCACAGTAAAGGGGGAGAAAATCATGGAGTAAATCATGCAAAAGGAATCTTGCATGTAGTCCCATGCTCTAACTAAGAGTCCGCATGTAGGTGTGTGGTACTTCCAACAGAAATAACACAAAAAAATAATGGGTAAATCTTCAATGTATTCCATAGCTACCAAGTTTGGCCAAATTAGCTTAAATAATTCGAAAATTCACCAAATCGGTTCGGTTCGGCCATTAATATGGCAATTTCGAATTCAATACGGTCATTTTTTTATTATTATACATTTCCCTTCTATTGGTTGGACTTGTAATGAAGTAACCCATCATTCAAGAAAGTTTTTCTAACGATATTTGATAAAAAAATATTTTCAAAAGTAAGGTTAATCATATGCCTGAAAAGGATAGACATATATAGACAGATATATATATATCTATATATAATATATAATATATATATATTAATATATAATATAATAATATATATATATATATATATATAGTTTTATTTTGGTGCGTTTAAATTATATAATATTTTATTAAAATATATATATGGATGGGATTAGTAAATTTTTAAATTAGAAAATAAAAATAGAGAAATGAGGGTCAAGAATTTAAAATAAAATGAGGAAAAACGTTGTATTTAAATGCTATTAATTTTTTATTTTTTATTTTTATTTTTTTATAATGTAGATCTCAGTTTGTACTAATATACAACAAGTCTTGGAAGGATAATGTTCAACATGCTGACATGGTGCTCAAACTATTTTAGGAGAAACAGTTGTATGCAGAAACCTCCAAATGTTTCTTTGTGGTACATGAGGTGGAATATTTCGGTCATATTGTATCTCATGACATTGTTAAAGTAGATCCTAACAAAACTAAATCCATCAAGGAATGGAAAATCCCCACAACCCTAAAGCATGTTCGAGGATTTCTCAGGTTGATAGGGTATTATTGAAAGTTTATTAATAATTATGGGAAAATAACAACAACTAAGTCCTTTGAACATCTTAAAGAGGCAATGTGACAAGGTCTATTTTTAGCTACTCTAGACTTTACAAAAACATTTATGGTGAAATGTGATTCCTTACGAAATGGAATTCGTGTTGTCTCAATGCAAGATGGAAGACCCATTTCTTTTGAAAGTTATCCAATCAATGGAAAGTATTTACACAAACCAATTTATGATAATGAAATGTTGTCAATATTACATGCCCTGAAGCAATGACACCCTTACCTGATCGGAAGACACTTCAAGGTAAAAATAGGTCATGATAGTATTAAATACATTTTGGAACAAAGATTATCTTCAGAAGAGTATAAAAAATGGGACACTAAGATGTTGGGTTATGGCTTTAAAATCATCTACAAAAAAGGGATGAAAAATGTTGTTGCAGATGCACTCTCAAGAAGGGATGAGGATGTGGAATCATCACTCTCTGCCATTTCTATTATCCAACCTGACTGGATAACTGAAGCAAGGGAGGAATGAAAGAATGATGAAGAGGTATGGACACTCATTCAAAAGTTTTAGCAACATCCCAATACATCTCATACATTTTCCTAGAAAAATGACTCATTATGGTACAAAGATTGCTTATATCTATGCAAGAATTCCCAAGTCAAACAAAATATTATTTCGGAATTACACACCTCTCCTTTAGGAGGGCACTCAATATTTTAAAAAAATTACCACATGTTCAAGATGGAAATTTTTTGGGATGGCCTTAAATCCAATATTCAAAAGTTTGTGGCAAAATGTTTGGTTTGGTGACAAAATAAAGTTGAGACAATTAAGACCCCAAGTCCGTTACAACCTTTAGCCACTCCAAGTCAGCGTTGGGAGGAGGTCTCAATGGATTTTATCACGGGGTTACCCAAGTCCGAAGGAAAGAGTGTCATCATGGTGGTAGTTGATAGACTTACTAAGTATGCACACTTTTGTGCATTATCTCATCCTTTTGAAGCTAGTACAATTGCTACTACATTTATGAAATAATTCAAAAGTTACATGGAAACCAAAATATAGTACAGTAAGTGATAGAGATCCCATTTTAACTAAAAAAATTTGGACGAAATTATTTTCTTGTCTTAATACTCAATTAGCTCACAGCTCATCTTGTCATCCTCAATATGACAGGAAAACTGAGATAGTGAACAAATGTTTGTAAGAATATCTTTGTTGATTTGTATATGATAAACACACACAATGGGTCAAGTTGTTACCTCTGGCTGACTGGTGGTATAACACTTCTTCCATACTATAGCAAAAATAGCCCCATTTATGGCACTTTATGCATATCATCCACCGTCCATCACATCATATTTAAGAGAAAATTCTAAGGTGCAAGCAGTGGAAGATCACATCGAGCATCAACAACAAGCTATCTAACTCTTAAAGGATAATCTCACTTTAGCACAAAATGGAATGAAACAACATGCAAATCAACATCATAGTGAAAGAAGTTTTAATGTAGGTGATAAGGTATTTTTATGGCTACAACTATACACACAAATGTCCCTCAATCAAGTTAAGAAGGATAATAAATTATCACCCAAGTACTATGGTCCTTAAAAGGTGTTGCAAAAGATTGTTACTATGGAATATATATTGGAGTTGTTTGTATCTTCCCGAGTACACCCAATTTTCCATGTTTTATTCTTAAAGAATTTTATCATTGACAAGTTCCCTGTTCAAACAATATTGCTAGAACTTGATGAGGAAGGAAAAATCATATTGGAGCTTGAAGCAGTCACAGAAAAAATAACTTTACATCTACGAAATCGATCAATTTTAGAGTCTTTGATTAAGTGGAAGAACTTACCTGTTGAAGATTCCACATGGGAGGATCAAAATTTTATACAAAAGCATCTAGAACTACTTAAGCATTGATGAAAATACTTTTTTTGAAGTATAGGAGCATGTTAGGTCCCTATAATACTAGTGTATCACCCTTATTGTTATTGTTAGTGTATCCACCTATTGTTATTGTTGTGCCCTTACATTGTTATTGTTATGTAGGATCTGATTATATTGTGACATCTTAGACTCCTATATATCCCAAGGAGGTATTTTCATTTGAATTATCCAAGAATTTTTCATTTATGTGATGTAAAAGGAGGCTTCCCCCTTGAGTAGGCTTATTTTGAAGTCTTCAATCTATTTTTTCTTCTATTTTGTGATCTGGTTACATAACATTGTTGTCATCCAAGACAATGCCTTGATCACTGCAAGGAGATAAAGATAAGAGAAAATCACGAAGATTTAGAAATGGTCTCTAATACAATTTCATTAGGATCAACTTAAATCCCATCAACAAGATAATGAGGAGACAATTCACTAATTTAAGATTGTCCCACTTCTGAGGAATTTATCTTAGTTTATGAAATAAGACAACTTTTCTCCTCTTCATCTATGCTTTCTTCAGTACTTGGTTCATTTATAACCAAGATTCCATTATTTTCCCAAAAATTCTTTTCATTGGGTGATGAAGATAAAAGAACATGAGAGATGTGACAATTTCCTCCTTTGAGGCCTGAGATTTTTTTTGAATCACACTTGAAAAAGAGTTGGCATGCTAAAATTAAACATATTATTTGGCTTATTTGCAACATGTGGATCATTAAAATATTCATGTAATTGATGATCAATATTTGATTCAGAGTGATATTGTTCCATAGAGAGGGAAACTAACCATTGAGGCCATTCCTTCAAATAATCTAAATCCACATCTTTCAAAGGAAATCTACAACAAATATTGTGAAATACATTTGAAAAATATTTCAAGGATTCATTCAATTTCATTATAAGCTCATTGATCATTTTACACAATGTCTCAAAATTAAATTATCTAAAAGAAGGCTGAAACTCATCAATGAAATGTTCCAATGAAAGGATAGATGTGGGTGGTAATGTTTCACACCATCCTTTGATGAGACCTTCAAACATGAGAGTGAAAATTATGCATATGACACTTTCATGGCATACACCATTAGAGATACAACTTTCAAGAAATTGATAGATATATTCAAATGCAGAAAGCTCACCTTCACCATCAAAATTATTTTTTGACAAGAGATCAACTATCTCGATAGGAGTTCCAAAACCTACTTTTCCATAAACACGACTCCAAATAGGGATTTGGGAAGAAGGCATTTTAAAATCAAAATTTAAGACATGGATTCCACATGGTCATTTTATCACCTGGCCCTCCTTATAGAGCCAAAATTGTTGATGGGGAGAAATGCACTGCCAATGGTAAGGGGATGTCCCCAATATGATGTCCCAATTAAGTCTCACACAGTTTGGGATAGGTGTCCCATATGGTATGTGGGTCGATTTCCACCATATTTGTTTCTTTTCTCTTAGGTATTGAATGAAGAGATGTTAATGTGAGGCGAGTGTAAAACATTGGAAGTGTGAGAACAAATCAGCCCAAAAATGATGAACTTGAAGCACATGATGCAAGAATGTAACAATACAAAAATTAGAATGTAACATGTTGACTAGGCTATTTAATTAAATAAATTCACGTTTTCAATGCAACAAGTATAGATAAATATAGATAAGTATAGGTGTGACAAGAGTCATGTAAGGCATTCATGTTATTCTTAGAGGCTGCATATATTGACACTTATATTAATCAATGGTAATGTGTAATATGTGTTAGATATGGATTCAAGGTTATCGAGTTATAAAGATCATGGGTTAGGGGTTATTGAAGTTAGAGGATATATGGGTCAAGGATTTTAGCTATTCATGATAGGTTGGTTATTAGTGTTGAGTGATTTGAGTTGGAAGATGGGTTATAATTGTTATATATTAAGGGTTATTTATTATTAAGGATAAGTTAATTAGGGTCCCTAAATATTTATGGCAAGTGATATTATGGGTTAAAAGATTTACTTATCAAGGAGATAAGAGTTGACGATTATGGCTTAAATTTAGGATCATAAGTGGTGAATGTTGTGTTATAATGGTTAGGTGTTATGGGTAATAGCATTATAGGTATTAGGCATAAGTGTTAAGCATTATGAAATTTGAGATTGTATAGTTTATGGGCTAATAGTGTTACACAGTATTTTGTCATGCCTCCTGCACTTCCCTGTGACATACCCTGAAGTTCCTGAAACATGATCATTATACAGTATACTCATCCATGTATACAATTTAGATCCCTCCTTTAACTTTTCTTGGAAAATATCTGGAGCTTTCCCTAAAGAAATGTCTCTTAAAACCCTAAAGTGAGGGTCATCGCTACTATGAAGCTCAAAACCACGATGATCACCTGTTGCACCGTGTTAAGCCAATGATGGTATTGCTCTGTTCCATTTCATACCTGCGATGGTCTCAAAAAGGAATTTTCCCAAAGAGGATGAGAAGCTTCGTGATCTAGAAGCTTCCAGAGCGGCAAGCTGGAGGTGGTTTCACATAGATGAGGTCGAATCCTCCTAACTTGACCTCTTTGTCTTATCCCTATGAGCTACCTCCTTGAGATGTGGGCCTAATCCTATCTTTGGAGGAGTCCTAACTCCCTCTCCCTACTTATAAATTAATCCTCTCCCATTCCCAAATGGTTGGTCTATGTGTATTTGCACTCTTATGCTGAGATTGTGCCTAAGGCTATTCATTTGACTTGGAGAAGGAGTGTTTGGAGAATTTCTTGGCTTGGACTTGGATTACCACTCAAGGAGAGCCTTTAAACATCAAGGCTATGGTTGTAATATTCCCTTTATTCTTTAAATAATATACAACTGCTAGTTCATCTTCCCAAAATATATATGTTTATGTGTGTATTAGCTTGGCATTCCTTGATAAGCTAAGCAGGTTATTATTGGATTTTGTATCGGTTTTGGCATGCTTTGTTGTCTCTTGATCACTTGTGCAAGTACATATGCACTGAGGGAAGAAAGAACAAGTTCATGATACAAGCAGTTTCGAGGCTCGCAATAGAAGAAATCAGAATAGTATCAAAACGAGGTAGGTCGTCCCTTTCGTTCTACTTTCTAGTTATAACCTAGGAAGATGTCTAATTGATTTCCCTTTCAAGTTACTAGACCCATTCATTGGGCTAGAGGGATCATCTATGTCCACAGAGAGGATTAACCTTGTCAACAAAATGGCGACTCTACTGGGGAGCCTATGACCCTTTCCTTCCCTTTCCTCACCTTGCCTTTTGACGAGTTTGATCAACCATTCATTTTTTGACTTCATTGCTTGTATGTACTCAATGTCGCTTTCCGGTAGATGTCTAAAGGTTGTTAATTTGAACTATTCTTGAAGATTTTGAGTTTAATTTTTGTTTTCCTTGACCATCGTGGGTTTGACCCTAACAGTGGCGATGATATCGCGGGTTTTCTAGTTACAGCAGTGATGATCACTACTTTCCTTCTGACAGGTGTGATGATTGCAAAAACTAAGAAACTTAGGGTTTTTTTTCCTCATTTTCAGTTCTATTTTCCTTCTCCTAGTGATTTACCAGTGTGATCTTCATTGGCTTTGTCATTGTCTGATTTCCATTGTCGTTTAACTTGGTTTCGATGTTCTTGAAGTTTGATTAGCCCTTTAGGGTTCTAGGTATTCTAGGTCAACCTTCATCCATTGATTGGTCTTCCCATTAGAGACCAAAGAGCCATTGCCTGTGTTAAAGAGTCTTTGTGTGTTCAGACGTATTTTGCAGATTACTTTTTGGTTCTTGTGCCTTAAGTTGTTTTCATTAGTGTATATTGTGAAAGTTACTTAGGCTTCATTTGACAAACGATAGATTACAAATTT
The DNA here is from genome assembly GCA_000404065.3 of Pinus taeda. Lineage (NCBI taxonomy): Eukaryota > Viridiplantae > Streptophyta > Pinopsida > Pinales > Pinaceae > Pinus > Pinus taeda. The sequence continues at coordinate 365,290 of APFE030994230.1, forward strand.
ATTGTCTCATTGGAATCAAAAGGAAGTGTTTGTTTTGGAGTTTTTGTGTTTCGAAAAGAGAAAGTGTTATTCTTTTCATAGTTTTCGAAGCAGTTTGAGTTGCATTCAAATCATTGATGTGAAAGAGATTTTCATATTTCTTTGCTTTCTTGCATTCTTTTTTACTTTGCACTAGATTACATTAGTTTCATTTTGAAAAGAAAAAAAAATTCATCATTATATCTTAAGGAAATTTTTCTTTAAGATTTGTGTTGGCATTGCATTTTCTTATCATATTAAAGATTAGATTTCATATTTTTCATTTAGCATTTGAAGATTGTCATGGATGCACTTTTGCATTTGGTTTGATGTATGATTTGGGTGATCTTCTTCCCTACATAGGTAGCTTTCATCGAATTGAAAAGATTTAATTTCATCATCTAGTTTGCATTTTAGGGACAAGTAACATCGTTAAGGCCTTGAAATTGAAACATAATTACAAGATCAACTTTAAAATATATCAATTAATCTAAGGAGCATTTGAAACATTAACATTCATATTTAGTGGTATAGGTTAGATACGTGTTACAAAATCTTTAAAACTTAGCAGCTGTCGTTCGCTTCAGCATTAGACAGTGCTAACATGGACTTGTGTTCCCCATATTGTTGCATATATAAAGGGAAAACCCCATAGGTTTCAATCCTTTATCCATAGGAAGCCAAGTCTACCACCCTGTAAAAATGCTACACCGAACACAACATTCAGGGAGATTGACTGCACGTACGTCAAGTCCTTGGTAAATTTATTTGCTGAGGTGTATATTGCAGTTCATGATTACTTGATACTCCTTTTACCTAGATTCACTTAAGCAGTCATTTGATCTTATCTAACTCTTTAAATTTGAAAATATCATTGGCACCTTGTCCTTTCAAGCTCGCAAAACTATTGAAAGCGACTAGAGTCACCTTTTCGCCCTTTTCTCGACTCTTAAAAGATGAAAAGGAAAAGTTTTTGTTTCTAAAAATAACTGACCACGATAAACATGTTGAACCTAAGCAGTTGCTTCTTGGCCCAATATTGAGTATTTCTTTGTTAATTTCAAGATTGTTAAAGCCCTAAACAATATTTTTTTCCTTTCCGTTTTTGTTGTTGAGATGAAGTCATCATGGCTAAACCATTGAGTCCATCTCATAGTTCCCCTTCATTTTCTGATACTGAAGGGTACTCCCAAGGAGTTCATTCAGAGCTTCCTCCATCACTTGAGGATCAAGGTTTTGAACTTGGAATTTTCCTAAGCATTCAAACTTTGTCTTCTTGTCCTCCTTCGTTAGATTCTTGGTCACTGTACGACTCTGATCTGGGTTCCTTTGATAATCCTATTCAGACCCTTGAGAGTCCACAGACTCCTGAGAGCATGAATCTGTTGTTCGATTCTATTGTGATATCTCCTCATCGTCCTTACAATCCATACGATCGGTGTGGTATTCCTTTGGAGTTATCTCCTCATACATCTCAGGCTCCTTGTCACCAATTATTTCCATATATGGAGTTAGAAGGTGAAATTCTGTTCTCCTCACAGAGTCATTTGAAATTTTCCGCTACCCATACTCCTCACGTGGATGATAAGAAGGGATATGAATTCCCTCCAGAAGCCTTTCCTTATATAAGAAGAGTCCCATCTCTCTCCTATCCTTAAACTAGTGGACCCATGTTGCCACATGGTTATACCACTTTAGGTCAGTTAGTCTCTGTTACTCCTAGTGCCTTGTCATTATATCAAAAATCCATCTGGTCGTCTAATGCTATTCCTACATCTGGTCCGTTCATTCATAACATGACCCCTCGAACTACCTTACAAACTGCGGTCACCTTAGTTCCTATTCAACCTACCATTCCATCACAACTTGTCTTATCGTTTGAACTAACTCTTTTGGTTCAATCGACTATCTCAGATCAAGTCTCGGTAAGTTCTTCTATCCCTCCACCAAGTGGACAGACTATGCCACCGCCCGGGGGGAAATATCCAAATTTTCCTCTTATGTTAGGCGAAACCAATTTGAGTGGATTACCAACTCACATGGTTGGAGTGAATCAAACTTATTATGGTGTTATTCCTAACCTTGTTGGTCCATCCAGGTTAGGTAATGTCCAATATCAACAACCGTATATGGCTCAGGTTCCATTCCAACAAGCTTATGTCCCATATGGTTTGCAAGCCTTCGTTAATCTACCTTACATTCCTCAAGCAGGAGCATATATCCAGTTTGGTCCATTTGCTTTTCCTGGTGGATATGGCTAGATTTAGTTCAAAAATTATCACTACTCGCAGGGTATAACCCAAGGAACTGTCTAGCTACAAAAAGCCTTACAACAAGAAGGGCAACCTTCGTGGTAGCAAGGGAAAACATTGCAGCAGCAAGGGAAACTGTTACAGCAACAAGGACAACCTTTTCCGCAGTCGCAGCACTGTTTCCAACTGCAAGCTCAGTTTTTTCAGTAGTCCTCCCAACCTTTTTCCTCGTAAGGGCAACCATTGCAGCAACAAGGTCAACCTTTACAGAAGCAAAGTCAGCCTTTGCAGCAGCAAGCTCAACCTTTGAAGCAGCAAAGTCAGCCTTTGCAATAACAAGTTCAACCTTGGCAGCAATAAGCTTTACATGTGTACCATCAAGGTCAGCCTTTGCAAGGTCAAGGTCAATCTCCTTACGTCCAGGGTCAACAGGTTCAACAACCTTATAACCCATATGTTGCTTATAATGCTTATCAGTGACCTTTGGTAGGAAAATATCAAAATACCTTGGACCCAATCCACCTTATGGTCAAGCTAACCCTTCGTGGGGACAAAATTAGATTCCATATGGACAAAATCCTCCACTATGGGGCCAAAATCCTTACCAGTAAGGCTAGAATCTACAGTTTGGGTCTCCTCAAAGACCCTATATGCCATTTAACACGCAATTTCTTTTCTTGGCTATGTTAGAGTTGTCCAATGTCTCAAGGCTCACGAATGATCCCATTCTTCATTTGCCTTACTGGCCTCCATTTGCAACAAAAATTCCAAGTGATTGCCCCAAATTCGAGGGAAAAGCAAAGGAGGATCCACAAGCCCACGTGATGACATATCACCTATGGTGTTCATCCAATTTGTATGCTGATGATTCTATCCATCTTCGACTCTTTCAAAGAACTCTCATAGGTGTTGCTGCTAAGTCGTACATCGAATTGCCTCGAGGTACCTACGACGACTTCAACTCTCTCACTATGGATTTCCTTACTCATTTCCAATTTCTAGTTCGATATGAAACTGGCACTCATTTGCTTACATCTCTTAAGAAAGACACTACCACCCATATTTCCGATCATATCCATGAATGGAGATGTCGGCGTTGCCTCATCAAATTTGAGATTGCTAATGAGTTGTTGACAGAATGGTTCACAAAAGCATTCGTCAGCAAAATTGCTAAGGACATAACTATGGGTGGATGTGTTACTGAAGAGAAATCTATCGCTTGTGCCTAGTATTTAGACTTGTTCTATTCGTAATCTGGCACATTGTACGAGATGTTACTTGATGCTTTGAGACCATCATTGGATCTGACAACATAAAACTCTTCGAATACAACACCCGTTGATGGTGTAATTGGTTCCATGACTCAGACTTCCATGAAATATTCTTCGAAGCAGAAATCTGTCTCGAACACTAGTTCCAATAATCCCTCCAAAAATTCATCCAATCCTGGTAAAACCTCTGAGGCACATGTTGTCCAGTCTACTATAATAGATAAGGCCTCTAGAGGTAAAATGAAGGGAAAAGGTAAGGCTAAAGACGATGCCCCAAAACAGGACCCTCCTAAGTCATTTGCTAATGATGCTTCTAGAAGAAAGTCAAAATATCCTTGCCTCATCTGTGAGGAGGATCGTTACACTAGGATTGTCCTCGATGATCTGAGGTTAGTCACTTGCTGAAAGGGACTCCGACTATCTTAAAAGAAGCCTTTCCATCACAACAGACCAATTGGTAGACCAACCTCAGCCTTCTACTTCCTCAGGTTCCCAAGTGTTCATGATGCAAGGTTCATCACCTATATCAATTGCTACTTGAACTAAGGAATATCAATACACACCTAAACAGACGATGGAGAAAGAAGTTATTGATACTCCTTCTACTTCTGCTCTATCCGATTCTGGTCCGCTCAATATCGAGCACCCTAACAGTGAGTCTATCATTCGACCACCTCCCAAAGCTGTTCTTCGGAAGTCATATTTTAATCTAAATGCTAGAGATGTGCAAAATTACAATATTGTCGAGGATTTCGCTGAGGCACCTTCGACGATGTCTACCTTGGAGGTTCTCCAATCCTGTCCAACAAAACAGAAGTCACTGTTGTCTGTTATAGGTGCTATCAATCCTTTTGATTCAAGTTTGATTACTTTCGATCTAGAGAATCATGTGCCTTGCCTTCCTCATCAGATTGCATTTCTGTTACAAGTTCTTATAAAAGGAAAGACGCTTCATCAAACAGTTATTGACGAAGGTGACTCTACCTACATCATGTTAGTTTTGTGTTGGAAATACATTGGTTCTCCTTCTCTTAATGAGTCTCCAAACACCTTGGAAGCCTTTGATGGAAAAGGTTCATGTCCATACAGTATTCTCATGAACTTGCTGATTACATTAGGAGGAAAGACTGTTGAATTAGAAGTGGAAGTTGTAGATGCTAATCTCAACTACAACCTTCTTCTCAGGTGAAGCTAGACTCACACCATGTTTTGTGTGGTGTCTTCTTTGTTCCACATACTTCGTTTTCCTCATGAAGGAAAAATTGTCACGGTTGATCAACTCTCCTTTGTTTCTTCTGGTTCATCGAACGGTAACATTCCTTACGTGGGAAATTCTGAGATTTCTTATGAGAGTGTGGGGGCAATTCCTTTCAAGGACTTTGCTTTAATGGTTACCTTTTCTCTCCCACCTCCGAATTTTCATTCGGTCAATATGATCTCGGACTTTACAGATCCTTGGATTATTCCTACCGATGATCAAATTGACTCATTTGACGATGCTATGCCTTTAAGTCCATTGGAGTTGAATTATCAAGAAACTGTCTTCGCTTTGATGGCCACCTTAGACAGTCATTCCATTTTTAGTATGAATATGGACACTTACGTGCCATATCCCTGGCTTGGTTCTTGGGATACTCTAGATCCTTTGAATGAGACATTCCCCACCGACGAGAATCGTTTAGGTCATGTCTCTTGAGGAAATTCCATGGAACGGTCTACATCATCATTCTTCTTTTCTTCCTAGCCTCGATGAGATGCCTTCCTGTCTTGAATCATCTGTTTCTCATTTTCCTACACCTCCACTTCAGACACCTGTCCTAGTACATGAAGTCTTGTTGGAGGGTAATATGGGAAACATCATTGCTACATTAATGCCTCTTGACATTTCCGTTAATTTCAGAGTCGTCGAGAATATTCATATTAAGGTTTCCTGTTCTCCATATGAGGTCAGGATTTATACTCAACTTTTTAAAGAACTTTGAGACGTTTCCTCTTGGTCATATGAGGAAATTCCTGGTATCGATCCAGCCATAGTGGTGCATGAGCTCCAAATTATCCTAGTGCTAAGCCTATTCGACAAGGGCTTCACCCTATGCACCCTCAAAAGGTTGTTGCTATCAACACAGAAGTAGAAAAGCTTTTGAAAGTAGGTTTCATTTACCCTATTCCATTAACAGATTAGGTATCCAATATCGTCCCTATTGCCAAAAATCAGGGCACGATACGTGGTTGTGTTGATTACTGCGATATTAATCGCATGTGTCCTAAGGACAATTATCCTACTCCCTTTATTGACCAAATCGTTGACAAATGCTCTGGAAGTGAGATTTTTTCATTCATGGACAGTTTCTCTGGCTATAACCAGATTAACATTTCATCGCAGATCAACATATAATGCCTTTATCTTCCCCTGGTGTTATAGAAATTTTTGGGCACTTCAACCCCAATCATAAATTTCCATAAACTGAGGACTCCTAAGTCCCTAAAAGTGTTGCTTCGCTGCCTAAAGGAACAAGGTCAACTGATTACAACATCTCCCATAAGTTCTCCACTGAAAACTGCTCATAAATGGTCAAAACTGGACCATACTAAAAGCTCAATGCAGAGCGTGAGATGCATATTACCTCCCCAATGTACCGGGTGCAATGCATACAGATTTGCTCCTCTGTAGGGTGCGATGGTCGAGAATGGACAAATGGTAGGGACAAAAATGCGAGGTGGAAGATCATGGAATCTTCCAGAAGCTTCCCCTCTGACACTTGCCACTCCATTTTCAACTAGGGATGAGTAAGTCATCATTCTCCAAGTGGAAGCAGGAACTATCAGAGAGAGGACACTAATCAAGATCCAAAAGATGACTCACCTCTCTGTAATCATCTATATATGGATCCCTCATCACAAAGATCCAGAGGCTGGAATTTTGTATCTTATAGAGAAGTGTTGTTGGTATTCTGGTGTACATTCACAATGTTGGGTAATCTAGCTTTGCTTGAGGTGAAGAAGGGCTTCTTAGTTGGAGAATGATGCTGGGTCAGAGCACATGGTTGAAATCTTCTTGCTACTTTTCATCTAAATAAAGCTATTCTTGTTTCCTTCCATATCCTTGTGTACTTGTTTATATATGCATGTATATGGTTAATGCACATCTGATCCTGCATTATTTATGAATTTAGATCCTTGTTTCTTGCATAGTAGTATGTTGTTGTGATTCCACAGGTCCTTTTGAAGCTGGGCAAACAAAGAAGAAGCGGAAAAACTCTATCAGGAAGGAGAGGAAATCGAGCGCAAGACTCAGGTTGGCCCTCTTGGTTCTCCTCTCATCTATTTTCATAAAAGGAATCAATAGTAGACTTTGATTGTTTGTTTCTAAGGTAGCCACCCATCTTAGTGGGAATAGAAGCATCCGAGTGGACACTATTCCTGTATAACAAAATGGCGACTCCACTGAGGAACGACTAGATTACTTGTTAGCCTATCTATCCTTGTTTCTTTTATAAACATACAGACGGAGCCTGAAGTCAAGCCAGCTAGCCTTCGAAATGCATTTGTCATACAAATGCAAAGTAAATCAATGCTGCTTCAGTCAATCTCTGTGTTTTGTTTATGAATTAAATAATAGATCTGCAAGCAATCTAATTGCCCTAAGTGGTGGCTCTAGTAACCTCTTAGATCACCCCTGTGTTTTACATACACTGATCTTTACTTATTAAGCCTAAACACCTGAACTAGATTGCAAACTGTGAGTGAAATCTCGTTCAAAGTCTGGCACTGCTACCATCGCACCCTGCCTTCTAGGTAGCGTGTATGCATTGCACTTCCCGAATGGAGTAGGTGCGCTGCATACTGAGTTCACTATGTAACAGGTGCGATGGTTAGGGAGGATTAACTTTACCCTCCGACTGTGGATTTTTCTCACTGTTTTTAGTCTTATTCAAGAGTTTTGCTGTCTGTAGTCAGTGTACTTTTGTGAAAACCCACTTCTCTTGCATTATTCCACCTGCTTAGTGCAAAGAACTATAATTTTTTTTTATGTATTATGCGTCGTTTTAGTTCTCTTTTGCAAAAAGTAGCATAGTCAAACTGTCATCTCTAGATTTGAAAGTGTCGTAGCTATCGTTTTCAGTTTTAGAAAGAAATTCCATTGTTTTGGATAGTCGATTATACAGTTACTGTTGCATAGGATTTGAATTATTAGTTTTAAAGTGTTGAAAAACAATTTCCATTT
>APFE030994230.1:400126-411165 GCA_000404065.3 Pinus taeda
TATCAGTTCCTTCTCACCCTTGGTAAAGCATTTCCATGGATTTTGTTGGAGGATTTCCTAAATCTAGGAAAGGTCATGATTATCTGTATGTTGTTGTGGATAGGTTTAGCAAAATGTGTATTTTGATACCCTATAGTAAACAGATTACGGCTAAACAAACTACAAAGTTATTCTTTGAACATGTATGGGTTCATTTTGGATTACCCACGTCTATTGTATCTGATCGAGACACCCGATTTGTGGGGACGTTTTGGTCGAGTCTGTGGGAACTAATGGAAACCAAGTTAAAGAAAAGCACAACTTTTCATCCACAAACAGATGGCCAGACAAAAGTAGTTAACAGGACGGTGATCCAGTTACTGAGGGGATATTGCAGAAAACACCCTAAGCTTTGGGATGAACACTTGTGTTATGTGTAGCATGCTTACAATAGAGCCAAACACTCTTCTACACAGAGATCTCCTTTTGAGACCTGTTTTGGTTTCATACCAAGGTCTCCTTTGGATTTTGTCTTTGGTAAAGATACCATGGCTAATGGACACAGTGATGTGGACAAGGCAACTAGGTTCATTGAGGGACCCGCACCCTAGAAACCTGCGGTTTTAATCGGGGTGCCCTTGAACGGTAAGAGGTTTTGGATAGGAGCAGAGTGATCCCACTCATCGATTGACGTGTGGCAGTGAAGGTGAGAGAAAAACTGCTGTGATCGCGTGTTATCAGTCGAGCAAGTCAACCGCGCTCGACATGTGTATGACGTCGGATCTGGAGGAGCCCAGATCGGATAGCTAAGATTGCGCCCGATGAAAGAAGTAAAATCGACGGAGAATTAAGTCGGGATTTAAAGGGATTTGGAGTCCGTTGATCGCCATGATGGAAGAAATGAACCGATGAAGCATGTTGGCACCAGTTAGATGGAGACACGTGGCACTTCTCGAGCATTCGTGCTGACACCGAACAGGGAACTCCAAGTGCAGCTGCAGAAGGAGAATCGACATAGGCGGGAAAGGAACCAAACAGGCGTAGGGGTTGAATGGTTAAAGCCATGAACAGAGATAGTAAGAGAGGAGAAGAAGAGTCAATTGGAAACCCAAAAGGAGGAGAGTCCAAGCGACCAAAAGAGACAGTGAATAGTGCACCCTTAGAGGAGGACTGAACACAGAGAACAGTAAAGCCAAGCAGAGGAGACAGAGGGCCGAGCTGACCACAGGAAACATCGAGCACCAGAGAGCTTGAAGATTCAAGCCTTCCTATAGAGGAATCTGTTTGGATTGAGCATCACAGTTGGCTCTTTCCACTGTAGACTAAGGGTCACAGAGCTAGTAGGCAGAAAAGAGTCTGTGTACTCTGAGTGGCTTGGGGAATCCAAGAACCACCCTACCACGTAAAATCTGCTTTAGGAGAACTCATATAGAGTCCCTGTACTTGTAATTCTCTGCTAAAGACACAATAAAACAAGGCCACCATTGAATTTGGACCGGAGACGTAGCCCTGGAGAATAGGGTGAACTCCTTATTAAAAATTCTTGTGTCTTTGTGTTGCTTACTGTATTTCTCTACTGTCTTTCCACTTAATTTCTATGTATTGGCAATCTGATCGATCCATTGCTTCAATAACATAGAACACACACACCAGTACATGAGTTTGTAATACATTTTCTTTAATAAATCTTCAACTGATGTCACTCATAGGGTGATTATCAGATCATCAGCTCACCACCTTCACCATCACAAGCACGTCAAAGAGTTGGTCTCACCAAAATGGACCAAGTGTTATTGATGTCTTGCATGGCTTTCTTAAGACATTTTGTCTCACATGGGCACATGTGCATTGTAATATAACGTCTTGTCAAGTGGAAGTTCAAGTGTCGATAGTTGGATGTAACAGTCATAGAGTAGATGAAGAGTCATGAGGGTAGATGAACTGTCACAAAGGGGAATGTCAAGAGTCACCCCACCCTTTGCTATAAATAGAACCTCATAACTTATTGTAAAGGCTTTTGGTCAGCCAAGCTTCCGATAAGACTATCTTAGAGAGAGCTTGGATAGTATTGTAATGCGCCTTTGTTTCTCCACTGCGCAGAGCTAGTATATCTCTTTGGAGGAGCAAGAAATTTTGGTTGTAACATTCTGCTATCGGAACTAGTGGTTGGACATGGATGTGTTGTATGACTGTAACTTACACTTCTTAATATAATAGAGTCAGTACATTTCATGTATATGTTGTATTATATTCTATGCTATCTAGTTTACTCTAAATGATATATGTATTTGTTTGCGTATGTATGCATGTATGGACTATTCTGTATAAGTATGTATGAATCTTTCTGAAATGTGTTGTTGGGTTAACCATCACTTTGGATTTCTCGCAATATTGCTTTCCACCTGGTGATGCATCTTTGCTCGTGTGTTCCCTTCCAAGTTGAGTATTATCACAGGTTTCCAAGGGTCCCACTTGTTAGCACCCCAAGAAACTCTCCTAGGTTATATCTCGGAGATGCTCAGGAACATTTAATCTTCAATATTGTTCTCTGAACTATTGGAAATAAAGATGGTTTGGATCAAGCTAGATAACCATTTCAACTCTATTTTTACTCAAGACATGCATGAACACCCCTAGACTACAATGCTTTAGACCACCAATCACTCACAGTTTAAGGAATAGGTGAATTTCGAGAATACTAACCACATTAGCAGATGCACAAGACCATGTGATGGCTAACTGCAACCAATAAAAAGGTCTGCAAATCTACTTCCTAATACACAGACAGGATGATAGCTCTCTGGCACTAAGATAACAGAAACCTGCATAACACATTCAATGATACATACTAGATTCTAACATAGAGGTGGGATGACAGCCCCTCAAATGCTAAAAATCAAGAGCACATAAAAAATGCATAACAGGCACAGCCTACAATAGAGAAGAAATGGAAAGTGAGAAATTAACAACAAAAGAAGCTTGTATTAGCTGAAAATGAAGATGAGAAGCTTGAGTAGCAAAGTCTCAATAGTCTCCAGAAGTTGAACCCTTGTTACATCTTGTTTTCAGCTATTTATAGCTTGTTTACAATGGTCCTGAGCCTTCTGAGGCTTCAGGTGTCTTAATCTATCCCTCTGTCTTGTTTAACTGATTGATTCCCTCAATAGGCAGGCATGGCTCAGTGGTTTTCCTCTTCTGACAAAGGAATAACCATATTAAGATATTTTAGGTAGCCTGCCATGATGCCTGGGAGCTCTCTCGTGCCAGAGATACCCCATGATCTCGTTTGATTCGAGTTGCAGTGTGTTGTGGCCCCTCTCTTTCCTTTTCTGGGATTTGTCCGTCAAATGTTGTATCCCAGCCGAATCCCTCTTCTGGCATGTAAACATTTCTGCACAATGCTTCTAAGGATGGCTAGCCACCTGATCTTGCAAGTGGAGTGGCTATTGGGCCTATGAAATCCCTGCGACAGTCCCTTTCAAATGATAGCCATAATTGTTTTCCTTTTCATCCATAAAATGCTACAACTGTGTAAATCTCGCCCTTCTCTATCCTTACGAACTTCAACAGTCCTGAAAAATGATTAATTCCTCTATCGGGTTCGGATTTAATCGCTATCGCAAGTTGCATCCATATGTATGTAAAGGCTGCGCCCCTTGGTTTCTGCCGATGCGATATTGCGATGCGATCTGATTGCAATCGCATATCGCTATATGTAAAGGCCTTGCCCTTTGGTCTCCCCATTCTGCGATCCACCGATGTGGTTTGGTCCTCGTTTAATCACCGATCACCATTGCCATCACCCCATGTTTTGCGCCGATTTTCCTTTGCCATTGCGACCCACCGACCGATCATCGGTGATTGCTGATAGGCGGTGTCCAGTGCTGATTGCCATTGCCTGCCTGTGCTGATTTGATCCACCGATGTGATCCGCCAATTTAATGTGGGTGGTTGATCGGCTGGATCTAACGGTTGCTATGCAACCACTGTTTAAGACTATGGTAATGGTTTTTTTGATGTTTTTGGTGGGTTTTGAGCTCACCGATAGTGTATTTCCGCTCTCCTGAGGGCTTTTGGCATATGATTGTTTCAACCTTGGGAAGATCTTAATCAACTCTTGAAGACTTCAAGAGTGTTTTGAATCCATTTTTTGGGCCGTTTTCCCACAAGGCTAACACTGGATCCTTTTGGGGATGAAAGCCTCCTTGTGAGGTTTCAAGAACTTCAGAGCAATGCCTTTCCTATAAAACAAAATTAAATTCTTCCCCTAGTGTTCCATTGGGCATGGAGTCTTTTTAGCATAACATAAAAACTGAAAGAAAAACATATGTACAATAATAAGGTTTTAGAGCCTTAAATGAAATAGAGTTTCAGGAACCGCCCATTTACCCGGCTACCAAAAGGGTCTCCTCCTTCCAGATTGTGCAGGATGAATGCATTGTCGCACTGAACTTGAGAGATGACAAAAGGACCAGTCCATAAGGAGTCAAACTTGCCATGATTACCTCTCTTTTCCTTCAATGCATCCCATTTGAGCACCCACTCACCAACTTGGAAATTGTCCACTTTTGCCTTCCTGTCAAAGGTTCCTTTGATTTTCTTCTGATGGACCTGTGACCTCTCAACCAGCTGCTCTCTAATTCACTGTAATTCGACTAGGTTATTCATTCTTCTTACTAACTCATTCTCTTCATCTTGTTCTTCTTACAAGAACTTAGCCACAAGGAGGATCAGTTGGATAGGGAAAACAACATCAGCGCCATAAACCAGTTTAAATGGAGAGTTTTCTATGGACTTTTTGATGGAAACTCTGTTAGCCCATAGTGCAAACTTCAACTTGGAATCCCAGCTCTTTTTGTTGTCTTCTAACAGTTTTTTGATTATCCTTACGAAACTCTTGTTAGATGATTCTGCTAGGCCATTGCCTTGAGGATAATATGAGGTAGAATGCACCACTTTAATGCCCATGGATTCAGCCATGTCCATCAATTCTTTTGCCTTAAAAGCTACTGCATTATTAGTGACTAGTTTGGTTGGGCAACCAAATCTAGTGAAAATGTTCTCATTCAAGAACTTTATGACAACTTGATGATTGGCATTCTTAGTGGGTATAGCCTCAATCCACTTGGTGAAATAATCAGTGGCTACTAAGATCCATTTGTGTTGGCCACTGTAATGTGGGTTAATCTCACCTATAAAGTCCAAGCCCCACTACTGGAAGGGACCATTGACATGTATTAGCTTTAAGGGCAGAGATTTTAGCTGTTGTCTTCCTGCAAATCTCTAACATTTGTCACAAGCTTTTACAAAAGAAAACACATCAGAGAACAGTGTAGGCCAATAATACCCAACCATCAAGATCTTGTGAGCCGTGGTTTTCCAATAATGATTCCCACCACAGATGCTAGAACGAAACTGGTGTATGACCTCTACAAATTGTTCTTTATCTAGACACCTCAAGAGGATTCCTGATGGGTCTTTCCAGTAAAGCATATTTTTGTCAATGTAGAATTTGGCTAATCTGAGTCTAGTGGTACGAGCTTGACTTGAACTAAGCCTTGGAGGAACTTCCAACTTCTACAAGAAATGAACTATGCTGGCATACCATTCGCATGTGGCTACATTATCAGCCACAGACTGATTCTGCTTTTGCTCTTCTAATGCTCCCCTTGTTTGCTCATCCTCTGAAGTTAAACCCATGAAATGTATGTCTAACAAGCTACAATTTTCTTCGGCCATGAGCTTAGCCAAATCATGGCCTTTGACAAGCTTAGTGGGCTTCACCTCTATGTCAAATTCTATGAATTTTGCAATCCATTTTGCCTCTTTCCATCAATATCTGGCTGAGTCAAGACATCTCTCACTGAGGCTGAGGGAACATATGCAATTACTTTGGAATGCAGAATATAAATCCTGAATTCTTTCAAGGATTTTATGAGAGCATAAGCTTGCTTCTCAATAAGGTCATACCTTAGTTCAGCTTCCCTTAGAGTTTTGCTGAAAAAGGCCACGGGGTGTTCTATGCCTTCATCATTTTTCTACAACAAGAATGCTGCTAGTGTATCATAAGAGGCAAAAGAGAAGATAAAAAACCCCTTAGTGTAATCTAGGTTGATTAGAGTGGGAGCCTCCATGATAGCTTGCTTGATGGCTTCAAAAGAGCTTCTTGAAGTGGTTTTCCATTTTATCTTCGATCCTTTCTTTAGCATGGAAGTGATGTGCTTTACTAACTCTGCAAAGTTTGGAATGAACCTCCTTACAAATTTGATCTTACCAAGGAAGGATTGAATGTCCCTTTTTGACCTTGGGATGGATAATGTCTGAATGGCTTGAACCCTAGCTGGATCAATCTTCACACCTTTAGCAGAAACAATATGTCCCGGAAGTTTGCCTTCTTCTAGAGCAAACTGTGACTTCTTTGGGTTGACTGAAATTCCAAACTGTCTGCACTTCAAAAAGACTTTCTTCAAATGTTGTAAATGATCTTTGTGGTTGCTGGAGGAGACTGTTATGTCATCAAGATAAATAAGGACAAACTTGCCCTTCTCTCCCACAAAGGCTATGTCCATGGCCCTCTGAAAGGTAGCCCCAGCATTCATCAATCCGAAAGGCATCTTGGAGTACATGAAAGTGCCCCAAGGAGTAGTGAAGGCGACATTTTCTTGATCTTTAGGATGTACAACAATCTGATTGTAGCCTGAAAATCCAGCTAGGAAAGACATGACTTCAGCCCCTGAAACTCTTTGTAGCAAGTGTTCCATCTTGGGCATGGGATAATTATCTTTTTTAGAGCACTTGTTCAGATTTCTGAAGTCGACGCAAAGCCTGATTTCTACAATTTTCTTCCTTACCACCACCAGGTTGGCTATCCACTTTGAATATCTTAGGGGAATTATGTTTTTGGCATCCAACAACTTCTTGATTTCTTTCTCAATCAAAGGCAGTAAGAGAGGGCTGGGAGGTCTTAATTTTTACTTAAAAGGGGTGGTGTTCTTTTCCAGTGGGATCCTATGCTGAATAATGTCTGGGTCATTGGTTTTAAGATCGTTGTATTCCCAAGAAAAAATATCAGTGAATTGCTTCATGAGGGAGCAATACTCAGAATTTTGGGCAGGAGACAAATGAGTGGACAGATTGATGAATTTCGGATGGGCTAGGCTCCCTATATTATGTTTACAAACAGCAGACTCATTCTCTATTTTGGGCGGCTTGTAGGGCACGTCATTATGATCAAAAAGCTTCTCTAGAGGCACCAATCCCTTTGGTATGTGATTACTGGGCAACTGGACGATGCTTTCTCGGCCGATTTCACTTTTTAGCTTGGACTGGCCGAATTCTTCCACGTTTTGATTTTCTTGGTCGATGTGCATTTCAACAAATTCCTCAACGACTTGTAAAAACCTGTTAATTTCCTCATTGTCTTCAAAAACTCTCCAATACTTAACATCATCTGGCAGGGACAGTCTGTATTTTACCTGAACTTCATATGTCAATTTAGAAGGCAAAGGGGGAACAAATGTGCTAGCAAAGACAGCAAGGGAGTCGGCAAGCTGGTTCTTCATTCTTGGAATATAAGAAATGCTGAAAACTTTGAAAGAATCTTTGCGCCTCCATACCTGATCCCTGTATTCTTTCAGCCTTGGATGCTTTGCTTGGAATGTTTTATTTACCTGCTGAATGATGAGGTCTGCATCCCCAAACACTTGCAGGCCTTTGATACCCATTTCCTTAGCAGTTCTTAGGCTCAGAATCAAAGCTTCATACTCTACTATGTTGTTTGTGACCTGAAAGGCTAATTTGAACGACAAATTAATGTATTCCTGTGTTGGGGACATAAGGACTAGACCTGCCCCTGCAGCTTCTTTGGAGCAAGCCCCATCAAAGAACATACCCCAAATCTGTGGGTTTCCATCCTGCATGATCTGACAAATTGGCTTTTTACGTTGCGTGGAGGCCAACTGAGGCTCTTCAATATGAAGAGTACATGCTCCAAAATCAGTATCAACAACATAGATGGGATGATTAGTGGGATTCTTCTCATTGCTGATGATGTAAGCCAACTATGCCTCTCTGTATAATCTCTTGCTCTCACCTCCAAAAACTAGGACAGTAACATAGGTTAGATCATTTTGTAATGATCCACCTAGTCTCTTGAACCAACCTCTAGAAAGTAACATGCCAAATTTGGGAGGTACATCTGCTACCACAATATCCATCATCATGCTTTTCATAGGCAACTGAGACAAAGTGATGCCTAGGCCCTTGATTAATCCTAGACATTCCACTTTTCTAGAGTCGAAAGAAAACAAATCATGATAAGGCTTAGCGATGTCGAGACCCAGCTCATCCATGACAGCCTTTGGCATTAAGTTATGGCTAGCTCCAGTGTCCAAAAGGCAGGTGTGGAGGATTTTATCATGAATGTTCAGAGAGACATAGAATGATGGGGAGATGTCCACACCATTTTCAGTCATTGGGCTAAGGATGACAGCTGGCTTGTCATCTTGTAGATTTACACAGTTGGTGGAGGCTTGGATGGATTTAGGCTCAAGGGTTTTGAGGATGGATCTTTTGAAGGACTCAATTTTCACTAGCTCAATCAGAGGCATAGGTATTCTTAGCTTTTGAATTTTTGATTGAAAATTGAAAGGAGAAGGGGACTTCTCAAGGCCTCTTACCTCATGAGCTGGAGCTTTGAGGATGATAGGATCAACTGCCCACTGTTTTTGCTTATTATCTTGCTGTACTGCAGGGTCAACAGCTCTTTGAACTGGAGTTTCCTTAGCATTATTTATCTTCGACTGCAGATTATATCTGCTCTGATCTTTAGCTTGTAGAACAGCTTCACCACCCCATTCTTGGTTAGTTTGGTCATTGCATAATGACTTTTCATAGGCAGTTGCGGTCAAAAAGGAAGCATTGCCTTTGTCTTCAAGGCAATGGATCTCATCATCTTCTTAAAACTGCTCTTCCTCCATGACTACATTCTGGAAAGGGGTCTTGACCCTTTGGTCTTCATTGGCATCTTTGCTTCTTTGCAATATCTGCAATTGTTCATTAGCTCTTCTATATGGATTTGGATTTCTAGGAGCAAAGGTATTGGGAACTCTCCCTTTCCTAGGGTGTTGCTCAACCTTTAATTTGGAAGTTTCAGAGGCTAATGACTCAATCATTTTGGTCTTTTTATCTATCTTAGGATCAAAGGAGGATGAAGACTCGCCCCTCTGTCTTCTTCTATCAGCATTTCCCTTGAGTTTTTCTGCAACCATGATGTTTGATTCTATTTCTAAGGTTGCATCCTGCATGTCAGCCAAAGTAGCACACCCCCTCTCTCTCAACAGTAGGAAAAAGTCAGAATCAAAAGCATTAGCATAGGTGAGTTTAGCAGAGGTAGTAGTGGGCTTCACTTTGGCTGGTATCTTGCTGTACATGCGGTTAAATCTCTTATTAAAATCGGACAACAGTTCACCATTTTCTCTCTTTAAGTTCCCAAACTCAGTGTGGTAATAGAGGAGATACTTCTTATCCCCCCAATGTTTTAGGAATGTATCATCTAAAGCTTCGATATCTGCGATAGATATTGAGGCTTGTTCTCTAAACCATTTTCTAGCCTCCCCATCTAGGCTTTGGACAAAGGCTCTCATCCACACATCATCTTCACTAATATCTAGATTATCAGCATAGCTATAAAATGACTCAAGGTGTTCTTCAGCAGTGACACCTTCAGTCCCAGTGAACTTAGGCATATACTTCTGATATTCTCCAGTGGGCATAGCATTCAAAGGAGTGGGTAGTATTAGAGGTCCATACCTAGCGGCTATGATTCTTTCCATTTTGGTGGGTGCTTGCGGACCTGCCATAACTATGGTGACTAAAAGAGTACTATAAGTCTGAATGACAGAAGGTGGAGGAGTGATTGACGAGACCAAAGGAGTATGGTGAATAGGAGGTGAGGTTCCCTTTAGGCTAACAACAAAAGGAGAAACTAAAGAATAAGGAGCTTTATGAATTTCTGAGAGCTTTTCTTCACTGTTAGTATTAGAATCTATACTCTCAACATGTATTTTTTCTATTGCAAGATCTTATTGAAGAGATATAGAATATTGTTTAGGTTTGCCTGAACCCGATGCTCCTTTCTGCAATACTTTCTTCTCCTTGATGGTCTTTTCCGGGTACTAGGTCAGCTTGCAATTTCTGAGGATTTCTCCGAGTATGCCTCACAAACTGAGCCAAAATTATGAAGTGGAGTCGCCAAGAGGTTTGACCTCCAGTAGAGTCACTAGATAGATGATTACATCCAAAAATGTGCCCAGACTTTGTCTATCATCAAAGTTGGGTCTGTGTCGTTTCCCAGGGAAGCTGAGCTTCAGTTTCCTCTTCCCAGCAACAGTGCCAATTAATGTTAGCACCCCAAGAAACTCTCCTAGGTTGTATCTCGGAGATGCTCAGGAACATTTAATCTTCAATATTGTTCTTTGAACTATTGGAAATAAAGATGGTTTGGATCAAGCCAGATAACCATTTCAACTATGTTTTTACTCAAGACATGCATGAACACCCCCAGACTACAAGGCTTTAGACTACCAATCACTCACAATTTATGGAATAGGTGAATATGGAGAATATTCACTACATCAGCAGATGCACAAGACCATGTGATGGCCGGCTGCAACCAGTAAAAAGGTTTGCAAATCTATTTCCTAATACACAGACAGGATGACGGCTCTCTAGCACTAAGATAACAGAAACCTGCATAACACATTCAATGATACATACTAGATTCTAACACATAGGTGGGATGACAACCCCTCAAATGGTAAATATCAAGAACACATAAAAAATGCATAACAAGCACAGCCTAGAATAGAGAAGAAATGGAAAGTGAGCAATTAACAGCAAAAGAAGCTTGTATTAGCTGAAAATGAAGATGAGAAGCTTGAGTAGCAAAGTCTCAATAGTCTCCAGAAGTTGAACCCCTATTACATCTTGTTTTTGGCTATTTATAGCTTGTTTACAATGGTCCTGAGCCTTTTGAGGCTTCAGGTGTCTTAATATATCCC